>CM059570.1:44770796-45009740 GCA_030386875.1 Morinoia aosen | reverse complement strand
GAGGGGACGACACAACACACGGCACTCTCCCCCAACTAAGGGGACGACACAACACACGGCCCTCTCCCCCAACTGAGGGGACGACACAACACACGGCCCTCTCCCACAACTGAGGGGACGACACAACACACGGCCCTCTCCCACAACTAAGGGGACGACACAACACACGGCACTCTCCCCCAACTGAGGGGACGACACAACACACGGCCCTCTCCCCCAACTGAGGGGACAACACAACACACGGCCCTCTCCCACAACTAAGGGGACGACACAACACACGGCACTCTCCCCCAACTGAGGGGACGACACAACACACGGCCCTCTCCCACAACTGAGGGGACGACACAACACACGGCACTCTCCCCCAACTGAGGGGACGACACAACACACGGCACTCTCCCCCAACTGAGGGGACGACACAACACACGGCCCTCTCCCACAACTGAGGGGACGTCACAACACACGGCACTCTCCCACAACTGAGGGGACGACACAACACACGGCACTCTCCCCCAACTGAGGGGACGACACAACACACGGCACTCTCCCCCAACTGAGGGGACGACACAACACACGGCACTCTCCCCCAACTGAGGGGACGACACAACACACGGCCCTCTCCCACAACTGAGGGGACGACACAACACACGGCACTCTCCCCCAACTGAGGGGACGACACAACACACGGCACTCTCCCCCAACTGAGGGGACGACACAACACACGGCACTCTCCCCCAACTGAGGGGACGACACAACACACGGCACTCTCCCACAACTGAGGGGACGACCCAACACACGGCCCTCTCCCACAACTGAGGGGACGACACAACACACGGCACTTTCCCCCAACTGAGGGGACGACACAACACACGGCCCTCTCCCCCAACTGAGGGGACGACACAACACACGGCCCTCTCCCACAACTGAGGGGACGACACAACACACGGCCCTCTCCCACAACTGAGGGGACGACACAACACACGGCCCTCTCCCCCAACTGAGGGGACGACACAACACACGGCCCTCTCCCCCAACTGAGGGGACGACACAACACACGGCCCTCTCCCCCAACTGAGGGGACGACACAACACACGGCCCTCTCCCCCAACTGAGGGGACGACACAACACACGGCCCTGTCCCACAACTGAGGGGACGACACAACACACGGCACTCTCCCCCAACTGAGGGGACGACACAACACACGGCCCTCTCCCCCAACTGAGGGGACGACACAACACACGGCACTCTCCCACAACTGAGGGGACGACACAACACACGGCACTCTCCCCCAACTGAGGGGACGACACAACACACGGCCCTCTCCCCCAACTGAGGGGACGACACAACACACGGCACTCTCCCCCAACTGAGGGGACGACACAACACACGGCCCTCTCCCCCAACTGAGGGGACGACACAACACACGGCACTCTCCCCCAACTGAGGGGACGACACAACACACGGCCCTCTCCCCCAACTGAGGGGACGACACAACACACGGCCCTCTCCCCCAACTGAGGGGACGACACAACACACGGCACTCTCCCCCAACTGAGGGGACGACACAACACACGGCCCTCTCCCACAACTGAGGGGACAACACAACACACGGCACTCTCCCCCAACTGAGGGGACAACACAACACACGGCCCTCTCCCACAACTGAGGGGACGACACAACACACGGCCCTCTCCCACAACTGAGGGGACGACACAACACACGGCACTCTCCCACAACTGAGGGGACGACACAACACACGGCCCTCTCCCCCAACTGAGGGGACGTCACAACACACGGCCCTCTCCCACAACTGAGGGGACGTCACAACACACGGCCCTCTCCCACAACTGAGGGGACGACACAACACACGGCACTCTCCCCCAACTGAGGGGACGACACAACACACGGCCCTCTCCCCCAACTGAGGGGACGACACAACACACGGCACTCTCCCCCAACTGAGGGGACGACACAACACACGGCACTCTCCCCCAACTGAGGGGACAACACAACACACGGCCCTCTCCCACAACTAAGGGGACGACACAACACACGGCACTCTCCCCCAACTGAGGGGACGACACAACACACGGCCCTCTCCCCCAACTGAGGGGACGACGCAACACACGGCCCTCTCCCACAACTGAGGGGACAACACAACACACGGCCCTCTCCCCCAACTGAGGGGACGACACAACACACGGCCCTCTCCCCCAACTGAGGGGACGACACAACACACGGCCCTCTCCCCCAACTGAGGGGACGACACAACACACGGCCCTCTCCCCCAACTGAGGGGACGACACAACACACGGCCCTCTCCCCCAACTGAGGGGACGACACAACACACGGCACTCTCCCCCAACTGAGGGGACAACACAACACACGGCCCTCTCCCCCAACTGAGGGGACGACACAACACACGGCCCTCTCCCCCAACTGAGGGGACGACACAACACACGGCCCTCTCCCCCAACTGAGGGGACGACACAACACACGGCCCTCTCCCCCAACTGAGGGGACGACACAACACACGGCCCTCTCCCCCAACTGAGGGGACGACACAACACACGGCCCTCTCCCCCAACTGAGGGGACGACACAACACACGGCCCTCTCCCCCAACTGAGGGGACGACACAACACACGGCCCTCTCCCCCAACTGAGGGGACGACACAACACACGGCACTCTCCCCCAACTGAGGGGACGACACAACACACGGCACTCTCCCCCAACTGAGGGGACGACACAACACACGGCCCTCTCCCACAACTAAGGGGACGACACAACACACGACACTTTCCCCCAACTGAGGGGACGACACAACACACGGCCCTCTCCCACAACTGAGGGGACGACACAACACACGGCCCTCTCCCACAACTAAGGGGACGACACAACAACACACGGCCCTCTCCCCCAACTGAGGGGACGACACAACACACGGCCCTCTCCCACAACTAAGGGGACGACACAACACACGACACTTTCCCCCAACTGAGGGGACGACACAACACACGGCCCTCTCCCACAACTGAGGGGACGACACAACACACGGCCCTCTCCCACAACTGAGGGGACGACACAACAACACACGGCCCTCTCCCCCAACTGAGGGGACGACACAACACACGGCCCTCTCCCACAACTGAGGGGACGACACAACAACACACGGCCCTCTCCCCCAACTGAGGGGACGACACAACACACGGCCCTCTCCCACAACTGAGGGGACGACACAACAACACACGGCCCTCTCCCCCAACTGAGGGGACGACACAACACACGGCCCTCTCCCACAACTAAGGGGACGACACAACATCACACGGCCCTCTCCCCCAACTGAGGGGACGACACAACACACGGCCCTCTCCCACAACTGAGGGGACGACACAACACACGGCACTCTCCCCCAACTGAGGGGACGACACAACACACGGCACTCTCCCCCAACTGAGGGGACGACACAACACACGGCCCTCTCCCCCAACTGAGGGGACGACACAACACACGGCCCTCTCCCCCAACTGAGGGGACGACACAACACACGGCCCTCTCCCACAACTGAGGGGACGACACAACACACGGCCCTCTCCCCCAACTGAGGGGACAACACAACACACGGCCCTCTCCCCCAACTGAGGGGACGACACAACACACGGCCCTCTCCCACAACTGAGGGGACGACACAACACACGGCCCTCTCCCACAACTAAGGGGACGACACAACAACACACGGCCCTCTCCCCCAACTGAGGGGACGACACAACACACGGCCCTCTCCCACAACTGAGGGGACGACACAACACACGGCACTCTCCCCCAACTGAGGGGACGACACAACACACGACACTTTCCCCCAACTGAGGGGACGACACAACACACGGCCCTCTCCCCCAACTGAGGGGACGACACAACACACGGCACTCTCCCCCAACTGAGGGGACGACACAACACACGGCCCTCTCCCCCAACTGAGGGGACGACACAACACACGGCCCTCTCCCCCAACTGAGGGGACGACACAACACACGGCCCTCTCCCCCAACTGAGGGGACGACACAACACACGGCCCTCTCCCCCAACTGAGGGGACAACACAACACACGGCCCTCTCCCCCAACTGAGGGGACGACACAACACACGGCCCTCTCCCACAACTGAGGGGACGACACAACACACGGCCCTCTCCCCCAACTGAGGGGACGACACAACACACGGCCCTCTCCCCCAACTGAGGGGACGTCACAACACACGGCCCTCTCCCCCAACTGAGGGGACGACACAACACACGGCCCTCTCCCACAACTGAGGGGACGACACAACACACGGCCCTCTCCCCCAACTGAGGGGACGACACAACACACGGCCCTCTCCCCCAACTGAGGGGACGACACAACACACGGCCCTCTCCCACAACTGAGGGGACGACACAACACACGGCCCTCTCCCCCAACTGAGGGGACGACACAACACACGGCCCTCTCCCCCAACTGAGGGGACGTCACAACACACGGGGTTCTCCCCCAACTGAGGGGACGACACAACACACGGCCCTCTCCCCCAACTGAGGGGACGACACAACACACGGCCCTCTCCCCCAACTGAAGGGACGTCACAACACACGGCCCTCTCCCCCAACTGAGGGGACGACACAACACACGGCCCTCTCCCCCAACTGAGGGGACGACACAACACACGGCACTCTCCCCCAACTGAGGGGACGTCACAACACACGGCCCTCTCCCCCAACTGAGGGGACGACACAACACACGGCCCTCTCCCCCAACTGAGGGGACGACACAACACACGGCCCTCTCCCCCAACTGAGGGGACGTCACAACACACGGCCCTCTCCCACAACTGAGGGGACAACACAACACACGGCCCTCTCCCCCAACTGAGGGGACGACACAACACACGGCACTCTCCCCCAACTGAGGGGACGACACAACACACGGCCCTCTCCCACAACTGAGGGGACGTCACAACACACGGCCCTCTCCCACAACTGAGGGGACAACACAACACACGGCCCTCTCCCCCAACTGAGGGGACGACACAACACACGGCACTCTCCCCCAACTGAGGGGACGACACAACACACGGCCCTCTCCCCCAACTGAGGGGACGACACAACACACGGCCCTCTCCCCCAACTGAGGGGACGACACAACAACACACGGCCCTCTCCCCCAACTGAGGGGACGACACAACACACGGCCCTCTCCCCCAACTGAGGGGACGACACAACACACGGCCCTCTCCCCCAACTGAGGGGACGACACAACACACGGCCCTCTCCCCCAACTGAGGGGACGACACAACACACGGCACTCTCCCCCAACTGAGGGGACGACACAACACACGGCACTCTCCCCCAACTGAGGGGACGACACAACACACGGCCCTCTCTCACAACTGAGGGGACGACACAACACACGGCCCTCTCTCACAACTGAGGGGACGACACAACACACGGCCCTCTCCCCCAACTGAGGGGACGACACAACACACGGCCCTCTCCCCCAACTGAGGGGACGACACAACACACGGCACTCTCCCACAACTGAGGGGACGACACAACACACGGCACTCTCCCACAACTGAGGGGACGACACAACACACGGCACTCTCCCCCAACTGAGGGGACGACACAACACACGGCACTCTCCCACAACTGAGGGGACGACACAACACACGGCCCTCTCCCACAACTGAGGGGACGACACAACACACGGCACTCTCCCCCAACTGAGGGGACGACACAACACACGGCACTCTCCCACAACTGAGGGGACGACACAACACACGGCCCTCTCCCCCAACTGAGGGGACGACACAACACACGGCCCTCTCCCCCAACTGAGGGGACGACACAACACACGGCACTCTCCCCCAACTGAGGGGACGACACAACACACGGCACTCTCCCCCAACTGAGGGGACGACACAACACACGGCCCTCTCTCACAACTGAGGGGACGACACAACACACGGCCCTCTCCCCCAACTGAGGGGACGACACAACACACGGCACTCTCCCCCAACTGAGGGGACGACACAACACACGGCCCTCTCCCACAACTGAGGGGACGACACAACACACGGCCCTCTCCCCCAACTGAGGGGACGACACAACACACGGCACTCTCCCCCAACTGAGGGGACGACACAACACACGGCACTCTCCCACAACTGAGGGGACGACACAACACACGGCACTCTCCCCCAACTGAGGGGACGACACAACACACGGCACTCTCCCCCAACTGAGAGGACGACACAACACACGGCACTCTCCCCCAACTGAGGGGACGACACAACACACGGCCCTCTCCCCCAACTGAGGGGACGACACAACACACGGCCCTCTCCCACAACTGAGGGGACGTCACAACACACGGCCCTCTCCCACAACTGAGGGGACGACACAACACACGGCCCTCTCCCACAACTGAGGGGACGTCACAACACACGGCCCTCTCCCACAACTGAGGGGACGTCACAACACACGGCCCTCTCCCACAACTGAGGGGACGACACAACACACGGCCCTCTCCCCCAACTGAGGGGACGTCACAACACACGGCACTCTCCCACAACTGAGGGGACGACACAACACACGGCACTCTCCCCCAACTGAGGGGACGACACAACACACGGCCCTCTCCCCCAACTGAGGGGACGACACAACACACGGCACTCTCCCCCAACTGAGGGGACGACACAACACACGGCACTCTCCCCCAACTGAGGGGACGACACAACACACGGCCCTCTCCCACAACTGAGGGGACGACACAACACACGGCACTCTCCCACAACTGAGGGGACGACACAACACACGGCACTCTCCCCCAACTGAGGGGACGTCACACCACACGGCCCTCTCCCACAACTGAGGGGACGACACAACACACGGCACTCTCCCACAACTGAGGGGACGACACAACACACGGCACTCTCCCCCAACTGAGGGGACGACACAACACACGGCACTCTCCCCCAACTGAGGGGACGACACAACACACGGCACTCTCCCCCAACTGAGGGGACGACACAACACACGGCACTCTCCCCCAACTGAGGGGACGACACAACACACGGCCCTCTCCCACAACTGAGGGGACGACACAACACACGGCCCTCTCCCCCAACTGAGGGGACGACACAACACACGGCACTCTCCCACAACTGAGGGGACGACACAACACACGGCCCTCTCCCCCAACTGAGGGGACGACACAACACACGGCCCTCTCCCACAACTGAGGGGACAACACAACACACGGCCCTCTCCCCCAACTGAGGGGACGACACAACACACGGCCCTCTCCCACAACTGAGGGGACGACACAACACACGGCCCTCTCCCACAACTGAGGGGACGACACAACACACGGCCCTCTCCCACAACTGAGGGGACGACACAACACACGGCCCTCTCCCACAACTGAGGGGACGTCACAACACACGGCACTCTCCCACAACTGAGGGGACGACACAACACACGGCCCTCTCCCACAACTGAGGGGACGACACAACACACGGCCCTCTCCCACAACTGAGGGGACGACACAACACACGGCCCTCTCCCACAACTGAGGGGACGACACAACACACGGCCCTCTCCCACAACTGAGGGGACGACACAACACACGGCCCTCTCCCACAACTGAGGGGACGTCACAACACACGGCCCTCTCCCACAACTGAGGGGACGACACAACACACGGCCCTCTCCCACAACTGAGGGGACGACACAACACACGGCCCTCTCCCACAACTGAGGGGACGTCACAACACACGGCACTCTCCCACAACTGAGGGGACGACACAACACACGGCCCTCTCCCACAACTGAGGGGACGTCACAACACACGGCCCTCTCCCACAACTGAGGGGACGACACAACACACGGCCCTCTCCCACAACTGAGGGGACGACACAACACACGGCCCTCTCCCACAACTGAGGGGACGTCACAACACACGGCCCTCTCCCACAACTGAGGGGACGACACAACACACGGCACTCTCCCACAACTGAGGGGACGACACAACACACGGCCCTCTCCCACAACTGAGGGGACGACACAACACACGGCACTCTCCCACAACTGAGGGGACGTCACAACACACGGCCCTCTCCCACAACTGAGGGGACGTCACAACACACGGCCCTCTCCCACAACTGAGGGGACGACACAACACACGGCACTCTCCCACAACTGAGGGGACGACGCAACACACGGCCCTCTCCCACAACTGAGGGGACGACACAACACACGGCCCTCTCCCACAACTGAGGGGACGTCACAACACACGGCCCTCTCCCACAACTGAGGGGACGACACAACACACGGCCCTCTCCCACAACTGAGGGGACGTCACAACACACGGCCCTCTCCCACAACTGAGGGGACGACACAACACACGGCCCTCTCCCACAACTGAGGGGACGACACAACACACGGCCCTCTCCCACAACTGAGGGGACGTCACAACACACGGCCCTCTCCCCCAACTGAGGGGACGACACAACAACACACGGCACTCTCCCCCAACTGAGGGGACGACACAACAACACACGGCACTCTCCCCCAACTGAGGGGACGACACAACACACGGCACTCTCCCCCAACTGAGGGGACGACACAACACACGGCCCTCTCCCCCAACTGAGGGGACGACACAACACACGGCACTCTCCCCCAACTGAGGGGACGACACAACACACGGCACTCTCCCCCAACTGAGGGGACGACACAACACACGGCCCTCTCCCACAACTGAGGGGACGACACAACACACGGCCATCTCCCCCAACTGAGGGGACGACACAACACACGGCCCTCTCCCACAACTGAGGGGACGTCACAACACACGGCCCTCTCCCCCAACTGAGGGGACGACACAACAACACACGGCACTCTCCCACAACTGAGGGGACGACACAACACACGGCACTCTCCCCCAACTGAGGGGACGACACAACAACACACGGCACTCTCCCACAACTGAGGGGACGACACAACACACGGCACTCTCCCCCAACTGAGGGGACGACACAACAACACACGGCACTCTCCCACAACTGAGGGGACGACACAACACACGGCACTCTCCCCCAACTAAGGGGACGACACAACACACGGCCCTCTCCCCCAACTGAGGGGACGACACAACACACGGCCCTCTCCCCCAACTGAGGGGACGACACAACACACGGCCCTCTCCCCCAACTAAGGGGACGACACAACACACGGCCCTCTCCCCCAACTGAGGGGACGACACAACACACGGCCCTCTCCCACAACTGAGGGGACAACACAACACACGGCCCTCTCCCCCAACTGAGGGGACGACACAACACACGGCCCTCTCCCCCAACTGAGGGGACGACACAACACACGGCCATCTCCCCCAACTGAGGGGACGACACAACACACGGCCCTCTCCCCCAACTGAGGGGACGACACAACACACGGCACTCTCCCCCAACTGAGGGGACAACACAACACACGGCCCTCTCCCCCAACTGAGGGGACGACACAACACACGGCCCTCTCCCACAACTGAGGGGACGACACAACACACGGCTCTCTCCCCCAACTGAGGGGACGACACAACACACGGCCCTCTCCCCCAACTGAGGGGACGACACAACACACGGCCCTCTCCCCCAACTGAGGGGACGACACAACACACGGCCCTCTCCCCCAACTGAGGGGACGACACAACACACGGCCCTCTCCCCCAACTGAGGGGACGACACAACACACGGCCCTCTCCCCCAACTGAGGGGACGACACAACACACGGCCCTCTCCCCCAACCGAGGGGACGACACAACACACGGCACTCTCCCCCAACTGAGGGGACGACACAACACACGGCACTCTCCCCCAACTGAGGGGACGACACAACACACGGCACTCTCCCCCAACTGAGGGGACGACACAACACACGGCCCTCTCCCCCAACTGAGGGGACGACACAACACACGGCACTCTCCCCCAACTGAGGGGACGACACAACACACGGCACTCTCCCCCAACTGAGGGGACGACACAACACACGGCACTCTCCCCCAACTGAGGGGACGACACAACACACGGCACTCTCCCCCAACTGAGGGGACGACACAACACACGGCCCTCTCCCACAACTAAGGGGACGACACAACACACGACACTTTCCCCCAACTGAGGGGACGACACAACACACGGCACTCTCCCCCAACTGAGGGGACGACACAACACACGGCACTCTCCCCCAACTGAGGGGACGACACAACACACGGCCCTCTCCCACAACTAAGGGGACGACACAACAACACACGGCCCTCTCCCCCAACTGAGGGGACGACACAACACACGGCCCTCTCCCACAACTGAGGGGACGACACAACACACGGCCCTCTCCCACAACTAAGGGGACGACACAACACACGACACTTTCCCCCAACTGAGGGGACGACACAACACACGGCCCTCTCCCCCAACTGAGGGGACGACACAACACACGGCCCTCTCCCCCAACTGAGGGGACGACACAACACACGGCCCTCTCCCCCAACTTAGGGGACGACACAACACACGGCCCTCTCCCCCAACTGAGGGGACGTCACAACACACGGTCCTCTCCCCCAACTGAGGGGACGACACAACACACGGCCCTCTCCCCCAACTGAGGGGACGACACAACACACGGCCCTCTCCCCCAACTGAAGGGACGTCACAACACACGGCCCTCTCCCCCAACTGAGGGGACGACACAACACACGGCACTCTCCCCCAACTGAGGGGACGACACAACACACGGCCCTCTCCCCCAACTGAGGGGACGACACAACACACGGCCCTCTCCCCCAACTGAGGGGACGACACAACACACGGCCCTCTCCCCCAACTGAGGGGACGACACAACAACACACGGCCCTCTCCCCCAACTGAGGGGACGACACAACACACGGTCCTCTCCCCCAACTGAGGGGACGACACAACACACGGCCCTCTCCCCCAACTGAGGGGACGACACAACACACGGCCCTCTCCCCCAACTGAGGGGACGACACAACACACGGCACTCTCCCCCAACTGAGGGGACGACACAACACACGGCACTCTCCCCCAACTGAGGGGACGACACAACACACGGCCCTCTCTCACAACTGAGGGGACGACACAACACACGGCCCTCTCCCCCAACTGAGGGGACGACACAACACACGGCACTCTCCCCCAACTGAGGGGACGACACAACACACGGCCCTCTCCCACAACTGAGGGGACGACACAACACACGGCCCTCTCCCCCAACTGAGGGGACGACACAACACACGGCACTCTCCCCCAACTGAGGGGACGACACAACACACGGCCCTCTCCCCCAACTGAGGGGACGACACAACACACGGCACTCTCCCACAACTGAGGGGACGACACAACACACGGCACTCTCCCCCAACTGAGGGGACGACACAACACACGGCACTCTCCCCCAACTGAGGGGACGACACAACACACGGCACTCTCCCACAACTGAGGGGACGACACAACACACGGCCCTCTCCCACAACTGAGGGGACGACACAACACACGGCCCTCTCCCACAACTGAGGGGACGACACAACACACGGCCCTCTCCCACAACTGAGGGGACGTCACAACACACGGCCCTCTCCCACAACTGAGGGGACGACACAACACACAGCCCTCTCCCACAACTGAGGGGACGTCACAACACACGGCCCTCTCCCACAACTGAGGGGACGACACAACACACGGCACTCTCCCACAACTGAGGGGACGACACAACACACGGCCCTCTCCCCCAACTGAGGGGACGACACAACACACGGCACTCTCCCCCAACTGAGGGGACGACACAACACACGGCCCTCTCCCCCAACTGAGGGGACGACACAACACACAGCACTCTCCCCCAACTGAGGGGACGTCACAACACACGGCCCTCTCCCCCAACTGAGGGGACGACACAACACACGGCCCTCTCCCCCAACTGAGGGGACGACACAACACACGGCACTCTCCCCCAACTGAGGGGACGACACAACACACGGCACTCTCCCCCAACTGAGGGGACGACACAACACACGGCACTCTCCCCCAACTGAGGGGACGACACAACACACGGCCCTCTCCCCCAACTGAGGGGACGACACAACACACGGCCCTCTCCCACAACTGAGGGGACGACACAACACACGGCACTCTCCCCCAACTGAGGGGACGACACAACACACGGCACTCTCCCCCAACTGAGGGGACGACACAACACACGGCACTCTCCCCCAACTGAGGGGACGACACAACACACGGCACTCTCCCCCAACTGAGGGGACGACACAACACACGGCACTCTCCCCCAACTGAGGGGACGACACAACACACGGCCCTCTCCCCCAACTGAGGGGACGACACAACACACGGCACTCTCCCCCAACTGAGGGGACGACACAACACACGGCACTCTCCCACAACTGAGGGGACGACACAACACACGGCACTCTCCCCCAACTGAGGGGACGACACAACACACGGCACTCTCCCCCAACTGAGGGGACGACACAACACACGGCACTCTCCCCCAACTGAGGGGACGACACAACACACGGCACTCTCCCCCAACTGAGGGGACGACACAACACACGGCACTCTCCCCCAACTGAGGGGACGACACAACACACGGCACTCTCCCCCAACTGAGGGGACGACACAACACACGGCCCTCTCCCCCAACTGAGGGGACGACACCAGCAGCACCAGGTAGCGCAGTACACTTCAGCTGGGCTGCAGCCTCTCAGCACCAGCAGACCAGCGCAACAATGCGTAACATCCGCAGGGACAAAGAAGCCGCGGTTTCTGCCGAGTTCCGACCGCTCTTGCCAACAAAAGACTATCGATTGACGCCGCGATATTTAGCGGCGTCGCAGCGCGAGTTTGACTACATTTTACGAGAGAGGCTGAGCCGCTAAATATTTCCTACAATAGGAAAATACAGGCATCCATCAATGCAGAAACTGCTTCGCGGACTTGTGTGGACCCGTGTTGAAACGCATGATGAGCCTTTGGCATGATAGAGGTTCATGATCCGTCGTACTGATGGCGTGCAGCAGGCCGCAGTTTGCCGCTCTACTGGCCCCGAATATTTCATTGCAAACCACGGAGCACTTCAAGGTTGTGTCGCTCCTATAACAGGTGGGGGAAGGGGGGTAGGGATTACATTTGCCCTCTGCGCGTCGGAGCGCAAAATTGGCCCGACTTAAAACCCCCGCCGCTCCTCAAGATGTGGGGAGGAGGTTTTAGCTGGGGCTGCTGTTCCAAGAACACACGAACATCTTCCCCAGCACCTGCGGAAGCGCGGAGCCGCAGCGCACAGACGCTGGCCGCAGGTAATGCAGCGAGGTGCAGGTGGTACACTGGATTGCAGATGGCAGACAGGATGACAGAAGATGCAGTGTGTTACAAATGGTACTTTGGATCAGAAATGGTACAGTGGATTACGGATGGCACACTGAATAACTAATGGTACACTAGGTTACCGAAGGTAGAGTGGATTACAGATGTTACAGTGGATTAAAAATGGTACATTAGGTTACTGATGGTATACTGGATCACAAATGCTACAGTGGATCACACACAGTGCACTGGGGCATCGATGAGGAGACTTGAGGCCTGCGTAGAAACGCTCAAACGTAGCGGCAAACTCCAGAAAATATTTGAGGCCGAGGGGAGAGGGGGAGGCCTAAACATGTGGGGAGGGAGGGAGGGAGAGGAATTGGGAAGGGGGTGTAAGATGGGGGCGGGAACCCCCGCCGAGTCAATTATGGGCCTGAATACGCCCCCAAATGGCCGTCGTTTTTGCTCACTTCCATGTATTTGCAGAGGAAATATTGCGTCGCAAACTCATGCTTGAAGTTAATGAAAGGCGCCGCTGCATCGGGCGGGGCCCGGGCCCAATATTTAATCTATAATGGAAACGTCAGGCCTTCGATGGGGCCTAAGATTTCGGCTTTGAGCCTAAGCGGGCCAGGCGGGGCTGGGAGCGGGGACTTGGAGGGGAGGACGGTCGGGACGAACCTCACCAGACGGATTGGAAGGCATCTCAAGGATGCAGTGGAGCGCTGCAGGAGTGTGAAGGGAGCTATGTCGGGAGGCTGGAGAAATAATCTCCACGGGAGCTTTCGAGGAGCGCCTGAACGGGTTGCGCCTGCCGATGCGAACGGCGCTGAACGGGTGCAGTGGAAGGGTTTAACGGGTATCTTGAATGGATTTGAACGGGCCTTAGCGGGGCGTCGTGAACGGGTTTTAACGAACGTCATGCCCAGGTTCGAACGTGCTCTGAGTTTATTTCTGCGGTGATGTGGTTGTAATCAGCATCTGTTCGGTCGTAATCTGCTGTGGTCGTAATCTGCTGGGGTCGTAATTATCAGTTACGTTCGCACGATGAAAATACAAGCCTATAGGAAGTAGATAGACAGGAATTATCAAAGAAAATATTACTCATGAGGAGCACAGAAGACAAAGGGAATAATGTATGGAGCCCATGCAGAACGATTGTTGTAACCCATCCTGTGGGTATAGCTAACTAATCTTTTAACTTTACAACGCTAACACATCACGCGTTCGCGTCATCATCGTGTTCGTTAAAGTTCATGTTTGCGTGTACGTGAGGAAATTGATTCGTAAATGCATTCAGATGAGCATTTTGCACCAATGCTTTGGTAACAATGCTGCCTATTTGCATCCGTGGCACCTCACGCACTTCGGCACGATGAAGGTTGAGCACATTTGCACGTTCATTTGCGCCCCAGCTTGCTTATTTTCTATCTATTATTGAATTGCTAACCATTAAATTCTATGGCAATACCACGAATAATATGATCAGCATCATTTTCTAAAATAAGCACGGTACAAAATCAGGTGCGATACGTTCAAGGAAGTACGGAGAGTTTACCTGTATCGCTCCGCATTGTTTTCAGAATTTAGTTCTGCTCCAGCTGGAGAGTTTCTTCCTTGATGACCCATGTAGGATTGTAGTTCATAACAGCACACATTAAGTACTGTGTATCGCACCGTGAACATAACTCTCCGATTTTCGCCCTCCAAGGCTGACACCAAACGGAGGGAATCCATGGCATAGCTTCGCTCTTCCAATGTAGCTGGTCCACACCGGCCACAGCGGTGAGCAGTGACTGCCGACCCCACTGCAGTGACTGCAGGCCCCATCAGACCCACTGGGAGGACCCTCACATTCGAGGGGTCTGGTATACCTGGCCCACATTGTGTGAGGGTACCCGACCCTCGCCTCTGAGAGGTCAGCACCACCTGCTCGTGAGCCCCTTGTTCGCCAGATCTCCCCCTTGTTCTCCCCAGCTCTGACGCACGGCAAACAGACACGCATTTGTTCATGTGTTGCTCCTTATAAAGACATTTAACATCGATGTTTATCATGAACTCATAAATCTGCAATGTTTTCAAACCAAAAGTGCAAAAAATTTAAAATTTTCAAAATTATTATCACTGTCCATTGAAAAAAAAAATCCTTTTCTGGTTCTGATTTCAATCAACATTGAGTCGCTCGCTCAGCGCCAGCAAGATTCTTGAAAAATTCATTCGGCCAGCCTAATTAGTTCTATGAATGTAAACACACTGAATCAAAATATAGTAATAACTCCTGATAGAATATTTTCATTATAGAATATTTTCATAAAAAATAATACATTCTTTAAACTGTTATGTTCTTCTAAACTTACAAGCAAACACCAGTTCAAATATTCATTTAGGCAGTCTGTGCCTCAACGGCGTCTGCATCATGCACGCGCGTTACAATGAGCTACAGTCGCTTTCCTCAGTCGCTTAAACAATGCAGCGCAGCACAGAAACGACGTCTTCCATATCGACAGCTGGGAGTCTTCCATATCGACGTCCCCTCTCGCTTGCTATAGTTTAGCATTTAAATGCTCGAAAGCATCAATTTAATGATTATAACTCTGTAAACACGTGTACGCACACAGAATTAAGCAGAATACCATTTCACAGCCGCACAAAAACATGCAACAGCACATAAATGAGCATAAATAAGCAACAAAAAGAAGTCAGTTGCGTTGTGAATGCAACACTCAGCAACACACGCGAGATGTTGCACCACTCAGACACGTGACACAATTTCGGTCTCCTGATCAAACGTGACATTCTATGAAATGTTAACACTCGACGTTCCGCTAGAAGAGTTCTGGCATAAGACGTTGAGAGGCACACAATGTGAACGCAGAAATGAGCACGGGGTGCGCGTCTAGAAACTAAACTCAGTTTGTGTCTGGAAAACTTTAACTGTTTTAAATTTTGATTTTCGTTGCAAACTTCGACTCCCAAACTTCCTCCTTATCATCCCGAGACTCGGAGCAGCGCACAGAATGGCAGAGCTCTGCACACTGACTGGCGGAGCTGCCTGAGTACTTCAGAGGAGGACGTTCACGAAACCATAGACACACTGCACACTCGTGGGCAAAAGAAGAGAAATTTTTAAGCATGGAAGTATCATCAGCGCAGTAAATTAAATAAAGTCTCACGAAGCAAGTCCACGCAAGGACCTGCGCACAACTTCAGTCCCTCAAAACTTGGCGCACGCACAGGCATGATGGTATCGACTTCCTTCTTTTGTCCACCTCGGCCTTCATCTTCCTGATGGACAGGCGAGTGGTCGCTGATCTGATGGACAGGAGGCGAGTGGCCGCTGATCTGTTGGACAGGCGAGTGGTTGCTGATCTGATGGACAGGAGGCGAGTGGCCGCTGATCTGATGGACAGGAGGCGAGTGGCCGCTGATCTGATGGACAGGCGAGTGTCCGCTGATCTGATGGACAGGAGGCGAGTGGCCGCTGATCTGATGGACAGGCGAGTGGTCGCTGATCTGATGGACAGGAGGCGAGTGGTCGCTGATCTGATGGACAGGCGAGTGACCGCCTCAGCGCACCGGTCTCCCTGATCTCTTCTGGGGCGACAAATACCGCGACAAAGTCTCGAGATCTCACCGTAATGGCGGCAAATCGTCGGGGAGCGTTCCCTGCTTTGTATTGGGGATATTTCGGGGCATGTCGGGGCATGTCGGGGCATGTCGGGGCATGTCGGGGCATCTGTATGGGTACAGTGAGGCATGAGAGGAGCCAGGCACGAGTGGCGCTTAGGAGTGGCTGAGGGATAGCGACCGCCAGGAGGGCTAAGAGAGGAACTCAACACATTTGAGAGTCATGTGTTGACATGTTGACACATTTGAGGGCCATGTGTTGACATGTTGACACATTTGAGAGTCATGTGTTGACATGTTGACACATTTGAGGGTCATGTGTTGACATGTTGACACATTTGAGAGTCATGTGTTGACATGTTGACACATTTGAGGGTCATGTGTTGACACAGTTGACATAATCGTTCGATGAAACGCTTCCATGAAACTGGCTCGGGTGCCGACCGTGAGAGATGTAGTCGACGAAAGACTGCAACGGCCGAAGCAACATCCATCGTGGTTTTGGCGAGTGTTGCAATGCGCCTCGTGAAATCAGCAAGGAGAATAATGCATACCTATGTGTTATTCCTGGAGAACCTAGATGGTGTGCGAATTTTGGGACATGGTGTATGGTTATACGACTTAAAGCAGTTTTAGCATTATATTTTAATTTAGAATTAACTGAAGAATTAACCCCTGCTCAAAAGATAAGGACCCTCATTGAGCTATCCACTTGTTACCAAATTTCTGAATCATTCCAAAATGTAGCAAAAATCTCTTTATTTTCTATCACTTCACTGCACCTCCGACCACATGACTACATGCATTAGTTTTTTGTATAAGCCTGCAAGTTATGCCCTCCCATTCTCCTCTCACCAAATCCTACAAATGATCCTGATTTTGAGGACTTGTCTTCTGAACCGACGCTACAATCATCTTTCTTGTGTTTGTGACGGGGTTGAGGTCGGGACTGTGAGCTGGCCATTTCGGCAGAGTTATTTGTCTCTTGGAGAGAGGTCATAACTTTCTGAGCCTTGTGACAAGGTGCACTGTCTTGCATGATCACGGTGAGTTGATCAGGGCTGAGGTGTAAGTTCGGCACTACATGCCTTGCTGAGGTGCATGACCTACATGCCTTGCTGAGGTGCATGACCTACATGCCTTGCTGAGGTGCATGACCTACATGCCTTGCTGAGGTGCATGACCTACATGCCTTGCTGAGGTGCATGACCTACATGCCTTGCTGAGGTGCATGACCTACATGCCTTGCTGAGGTGCATGACCTACATGCCTTGCCGAGGTGCATGACCTACATGCCTTGCTGAGGTGCATGACCTACATGCCTTGCTGAGGTGCATGACCTAAATGCCTTGCTGAGGTGCATGACCTACATGCCTTGCTGAGGTGCATGACCTACATGCCTTGCTGAGGTGCATGACCTACATGCCTTGCTGAGGTGCATGACCTACATGCCTTGCTGAGGTGCATGACCTACATGCCTTGCTGAGGTGCATGACCTACATGCCTTGCTAGTGATTTCAGTAACTTGCTTTTTACCGCGTAATTCCTAGAAATGGTTTCTGTTTCCGCACGAGGCAGAGTTTTGATTAACAACCTCACCATTTTCCTCATTAATAGTTCCAACAATTCTCGAGTTATCTTCTGTATCTCTGAAGACACTAAATGTTGTAAAATGATCCATGCGCGCTAAATTGAGAAATTTATGGATTGATTCTCAACTTTTAGACGAGGAATAATTCCCAAACTTAACTGACAAATTAGAATAGTGGACTAAAATGGTTTTGCAATCATTTTACGATGCATCCAGTCGTGAAATATTGAGTTCATCCACACAAATTCTTAAAAAAATTTTCCTTTTTGATGATTTTCCGCTCATACATTTGTTAATGTTAATGCTGAACTTTTTCGCACTGTTGTTTCCTTTGTGCCATCTATCTCCTCATATTATGGCCGCTGGTGTGTGTTGTCTATCTCCTCATATCATGGCCGCTAGTGTGTGTTGTCTATCTCCTCATATCATGGCCGCTGGTGTGTGTTGTCTATCTCCTCATATCATGGCCGCTAGTGTGTGTTGTCTATCTCCTCATATCATGGCCGCTGGTGTGTGTTGTCTATCTCCTCATATCATGGCCGCTGGTGTGTGTTGTCTATCTCCTCATATTATGGCCGCTGGTGTGTGTTGTCTATCTCCTCATATTATGGCCGCTGGTGTGTGTTGTCTATCTCCTCATATCATGGCCGCTAGTGTGTGTTGTCTATCTCCTCATATCATGGCCGCTAGTGTGTGTTGTCTATCTCCTCATATCATGGCTGCTGGTGTGTGTTGTCTATCTCCTCATATTATGGCCGCTGGTGTGTGTTGTCTATCTCCTCATATCATGGCCGCTGGTGTGTGTTGTCTATCTTCTCATATCATGGCCGCTGGTGTGTGTTGTCTATCTCCTCATATCATGGCCGCTAGTGTGTGTTGTCTATCTCCTCATATTATGGCCGCTGGTGTGTGTTGTCTATCTCCTCATATCATGGCCGCTGGTGTGTGTTGTCTATCTCCTCATATTATGGCCGCTGGTGTGTGTTGTCTATCTCCTCATATCATGGCCGCTGGTGTGTGTTGTCTATCTCCTCATATTATGGCCGCTGGTGTGTGTTGTCTATCTCCTCATATCATGGCCGCTGGTGTGTGTTGTCTATCTCCTCATATCATGGCCGCTGGTGTGTGTTGTCTATCTCCTCATATCATGGCCGCTGGTGTGTGTTGTCTATCTCCTCATATTATGGCCGCTGGTGTGTGTTGTCTATCTCCTCATATCATGGCCGCTAGTGTGTGTTGTCTATCTCCTCATATTATGGCCGCTGGTGTGTGTTGTCTATCTCCTCATATCATGGCCGCTGGTGTGTGTTGTCTATCTCCTCATATTATGGCCGCTGGTGTGTGTTGTCTATCTCCTCATATCATGGCCGCTAGTGTGTGTTGTCTATCTCCTCATATTATGGCCGCTGGTGTGTGTTGTCTATCTCCTCATATCATGGCCGCTGGTGTGTGTTGTCTATCTCCTCATATTATGGCCGCTGGTGTGTGTTGTCTATCTCCTCATATCATGGCCGCTGGTGTGTGTTGTCTATCTCCTCATATCATGGCCGCTGGTGTGTGTTGTCTATCTCCTCATATCATGGCCGCTGGTGTGTGTTGTCTATCTCCTCATATTATGGCCGCTGGTGTGTGTTGTCTATCTCCTCATATCATGGCCGCTAGTGTGTGTTGTCTATCTCCTCATATTATGGCCGCTGGTGTGTGTTGTCTATCTCCTCATATCATGGCCGCTGGTGTGTGTTGTCTATCTCCTCATATTATGGCCGCTGGTGTGTGTTGTCTATCTCCTCATATCATGGCCGCTGGTGTGTGTTGTCTATCTCCTCATATTATGGCCGCTGGTGTGTGTTGTCTATCTCCTCATATCATGGCCGCTGGTGTGTGTTGTCTATCTCCTCATATTATGGCCGCTGGTGTGTGTTGTCTATCTCCTCATATCATGGCCGCTGGTGTGTGTTGTCTATCTCCTCATATTATGGCCGCTGGTGTGTGTTGTCTATCTCCTCATATCATGGCCGCTGGTGTGTGTTGTCTATCTCCTCATATCATGGCCGCTGGTGTGTGTTGTCTATCTCCTCATATCATGGCCGCTGGTGTGTGTTGTCTATCTCCTCATATTATGGCCGCTGGTGTGTGTTGTCTATCTCCTCATATCATGGCCGCTAGTGTGTGTTGTCTATCTCCTCATATTATGGCCGCTGGTGTGTGTTGTCTATCTCCTCATATCATGGCCGCTGGTGTGTGTTGTCTATCTCCTCATATTATGGCCGCTGGTGTGTGTTGTCTATCTCCTCATATCATGGCCGCTGGTGTGTGTTGTCTATCTCCTCATATTATGGCCGCTGGTGTGTGTTGTCTATCTCCTCATATCATGGCCGCTGGTGTGTGTTGTCTATCTCCTCATATCATGGCCGCTGGTGTGTGTTGTCTATCTCCTCATATCATGGCCGCTGGTGTGTGTTGTCTATCTCCTCATATCATGGCCGCTGGTGTGTGTTGTCTATCTCCTCATATTATGGCCGCTGGTGTGTGTTGTCTATCTCCTCATATCATGGCCGCTGGTGTGTGTTGTCTATCTCCTCATATTATGGCCGCTGGTGTGTGTTGTCTATCTCCTCATATCATGGCCGCTAGTGTGTGTTGTCTATCTCCTCATATCATGGCCGCTGGTGTGTGTTGTCTATCTCCTCATATCATGGCCGCTGGTGTGTGTTGTCTATCTCCTCATATTATGGCTGCTGGTGTGTGTTGTCTATCTCCTCATATCATGGCCGCTGGTGTGTGTTGTCTATCTCCTCATATCATGGCCGCTGGTGTGTGTTGTCTATCTCCTCATATCATGGCCGCTGGTGTGTGTTGTCTATCTCCTCATATTATGGCTGCTGGTGTGTGTTGTCTATCTCCTCATATCATGGCCGCTGGTGTGTGTTGTCTATCTCCTCATATCATGGCCGCTGGTGTGTGTTGTCTATCTCCTCATATCATGGCCGCTAGTGTGTGTTGTCTATCTCCTCATATCATGGCCGCTAGTGTGTGTTGTCTATCTCCTCATATCATGGCCGCTAGTGTGTGTTGTCTATCTCCTCATATCATGGCTGCTGGTGTGTGTTGTCTATCTCCTCATATCATGGCCGCTGGTGTGTGTTGTCTATCTCCTCATATCATGGCTGCTGGTGTGTGTTGTCTATCTCCTCATATCATGGCCGCTGGTGTGTGTTGTCTATCTCCTCATATCATGGCCGCTAGTGTGTGTTGTCTATCTCCTCATATTATGGCCGCTGGTGTGTGTTGTCTATCTCCTCATATCATGGTGGCTAGTGTGTGTTGTCTATCTCCTCATATCATGGCCGCTGGTGTGTGTTGTCTATCTCCTCATATCATGGCCGCTAGTGTGTGTTGTCTATCTCCTCATATCATGGCCGCTAGTGTGTGTTGTCTATCTCCTCATATCATGGCCGCTAGTGTGTGTTGTCTATCTCCTCATATCATGGCCGCTGGTGTGTGTTGTCTATCTCCTCATATCATGGCCGCTGGTGTGTGTTGTCTATCTCCTCATATCATGGCCGCTGGTGTGTGTTGTCTATCTCCTCATATCATGGCCGCTGGTGTGTGTTGTCTATCTCCTCATATTATGGCCGCTGGTGTGTGTTGTCTATCTCCTCATATCATGGCCGCTAGTGTGTGTTGTCTATCTCCTCATATCATGGCCGCTAGTGTGTGTTGTCTATCTCCTCATATCATGGCTGCTGGTGTGTGTTGTCTATCTCCTCATATCATGGCCGCTAGTGTGTGTTGTCTATCTCCTCATATCATGGCCGCTAGTGTGTGTTGTCTATCTCCTCATATCATGGCCGCTGGTGTGTGTTGTCTATCTCCTCATATCATGGCCGCTGGTGTGTGTTGTCTATCTCCTCATATCATGGCCGCTGGTGTGTGTTGTCTATCTCCTCATATCATGGCCGCTGGTGTGTGTTGTCTATCTCCTCATATCATGGCCGCTAGTGTGTGTTGTCTATCTCCTCATATCATGGCCGCTGGTGTGTGTTGTCTATCTCCTCATATCATGGCCGCTAGTGTGTGTTGTCTATCTCCTCATATCATGGCCGCTAGTGTGTGTTGTCTATCTCCTCATATCATGGCCGCTGGTGTGTGTTGTCTATCTCCTCATATCATGGCCGCTGGTGTGTGTTGTCTATCTCCTCATATCATGGCCGCTGGTGTGTGTTGTCTATCTCCTCATATCATGGCTGCTGGTGTGTGTTGTCTATCTCCTCATATCATGGCCGCTAGTGTGTGTTGTCTATCTCCTCATATCATGGCCGCTGGTGTGTGTTGTCTATCTCCTCATATCATGGCCGCTGGTGTGTGTTGTCTATCTCCTCATATCATGGCCGCTGGTGTGTGTTGTCTATCTCCTCATATCATGGCCGCTAGTGTGTGTTGTCTATCTCCTCATATCATGGCCGCTAGTGTGTGTTGTCTATCTCCTCATATCATGGCCGCTGGTGTGTGTTGTCTATCTCCTCATATCATGGCCGCTAGTGTGTGTTGTCTATCTCCTCATATCATGGCCGCTGGTGTGTGTTGTCTATCTCCTCATATCATGGCCGCTGGTGTGTGTTGTCTATCTCCTCATATCATGGCCGCTGGTGTGTGTTGTCTATCTCCTCATATCATGGCCGCTGGTGTGTGTTGTCTATCTCCTCATATCATGGCCGCTAGTGTGTGTTGTCTATCTCCTCATATCATGGCCGCTGGTGTGTGTTGTCTATCTCCTCATATCATGGCCGCTAGTGTGTGTTGTCTATCTCCTCATATCATGGCCGCTAGTGTGTGTTGTCTATCTCCTCATATCATGGCTGCTGGTGTGTGTTGTCTATCTCCTCATATCATGGCCGCTAGTGTGTGTTGTCTACCTCCTCATATCATGGCCGCTGGTGTGTGTTGTCTATCTCCTCATATCATGGCCGCTGGTGTGTGTTGTCTATCTCCTCATATCATGGCCGCTGGTGTGTGTTGTCTATCTCCTCATATCATGGCCGCTGGTGTGTGTTGTCTATCTCCTCATATCATGGCCGCTAGTGTGTGTTGTCTATCTCCTCATATCATGGCTGCTGGTGTGTGTTGTCTATCTCCTCATATCATGGCCGCTAGTGTGTGTTGTCTACCTCCTCATATCATGGCCGCTGGTGTGTGTTGTCTATCTCCTCATATCATGGCCGCTGGTGTGTGTTGTCTATCTCCTCATATCATGGCCGCTGGTGTGTGTTGTCTATCTCCTCATATCATGGCCGCTGGTGTGTGTTGTCTATCTCCTCATATCATGGCCGCTGGTGTGTGTTGTCTATCTCCTCATATCATGGCCGCTGGTGTGTGTTGTCTATCTCCTCATATTATGGCCGCTGGTGTGTGTTGTCTATCTCCTCATATCATGGCCGCTAGTGTGTGTTGTCTATCTCCTCATATCATGGCTGCTGGTGTGTGTTGTCTATCTCCTCATATCATGGCCGCTAGTGTGTGTTGTCTATCTCCTCATATCATGGCCGCTAGTGTGTGTTGTCTATCTCCTCATATCATGGCCGCTGGTGTGTGTTGTCTATCTCCTCATATTATGGCCGCTGGTGTGTGTTGTCTATCTCCTCATATCATGGCCGCTAGTGTGTGTTGTCTATCTCCTCATATCATGGCCGCTGGTGTGTGTTGTCTACCTCCTCATATCATGGCCGCTGGTGTGTGTTGTCTATCTCCTCATATCATGGCCGCTAGTGTGTGTTGTCTATCTCCTCATATCATGGCCGCTGGTGTGTGTTGTCTATCTCCTCATATCATGGCCGCTGGTGTGTGTTGTCTATCTCCTCATATCATGGCCGCTAGTGTGTGTTGTCTATCTCCTCATATCATGGCTGCTGGTGTGTGTTGTCTATCTCCTCATATCATGGCCGCTAGTGTGTGTTGTCTACCTCCTCATATCATGGCCGCTGGTGTGTGTTGTCTATCTCCTCATATCATGGCCGCTGGTGTGTGTTGTCTATCTCCTCATATCATGGCCGCTGGTGTGTGTTGTCTATCTCCTCATATCATGGCCGCTGGTGTGTGTTGTCTATCTCCTCATATCATGGCCGCTGGTGTGTGTTGTCTATCTCCTCATATCATGGCCGCTGGTGTGTGTTGTCTATCTCCTCATATCATGGCCGCTGGTGTGTGTTGTCTATCTCCTCATATCATGGCCGCTAGTGTGTGTTGTCTATCTCCTCATATTATGGCCGCTGGTGTGTGTTGTCTATCTCCTCATATTATGGCCGCTGGTGTGTGTTGTCTATCTCCTCATATCATGGCCGCTGGTGTGTGTTGTCTATCTCCTCATATTATGGCCGCTGGTGTGTGTTGTCTATCTCCTCATATCATGGCCGCTGGTGTGTGTTGTCTATCTCCTCATATTATGGCCGCTGGTGTGTGTTGTCTATCTCCTCATATCATGGCCGCTGGTGTGTGTTGTCTATCTCTTCATATCATGGCCGCTGGTGTGTGTTGTCTATCTCCTCATATCATGGCCGCTGGTGTGTGTTGTCTATCTCCTCATATTATGGCCGCTGGTGTGTGTTGTCTATCTCCTCATATCATGGCCGCTGGTGTGTGTTGTCTATCTCCTCATATCATGGCCGCTGGTGTGTGTTGTCTATCTCCTCATATCATGGCCGCTGGTGTGTGTTGTCTATCTCCTCATATCATGGCCGCTGGTGTGTGTTGTCTATCTCCTCATATCATGGCCGCTGGTGTGTGTTGTCTATCTCTTCATATCATGGCCGCTGGTGTGTGTTGTCTATCTCCTCATATTATGGCCGCTGGTGTGTGTTGTCTATCTCCTCATATCATGGCCGCTAGTGTGTGTTGTCTATCTCCTCATATCATGGCCGCTAGTGTGTGTTGTCTATCTCCTCATATCATGGCTGCTGGTGTGTGTTGTCTATCTCCTCATATTATGGCTGCTAGTGTGTGTTGTCTATCTCCTCATATTATGGCCGCTAGTGTGTGTTGTCTATCTCCTCATATCATGGCTGCTGGTGTGTGTTGTCTATCTCCTCATATTATGGCCGCTAGTGTGTGTTGTCTATCTCCTCATATTATGGCCGCTGGTGTGTGTTGTCTATCTCCTCATATCATGGCCGCTGGTGTGTGTTGTCTATCTCCTCATATTATGGCCGCTGGTGTGTGTTGTCTATCTCCTCATATCATGGCTGCTAGTGTGTGTTGTCTATCTCCTCATATCATGGCTGCTGGTGTGTGTTGTCTATCTCCTCATATCATGGCTGCTGGTGTGTGTTGTCTATCTCCTCATATCATGGCTGCTAGTGTGTGTTGTCTATCTCCTCATATCATGGCTGCTAGTGTGTGTTGTCTATCTCCTCATATCATGGCTGCTGGTGTGTGTTGTCTATCTCCTCATATCATGGCCGCTGGTGTGTGTTGTCTATCTCCTCATATTATGGCCGCTGGTGTGTGTTGTCTATCTCCTCATATCATGGCCGCTGGTGTGTGTTGTCTATCTCCTCATATCATGGCTGCTGGTGTGTGTTGTCTATCTCCTCATATTATGGCCGCTAGTGTGTGTTGTCTATCTCCTCATATCATGGCTGCTAGTGTGTGTTGTCTACCTCCTCATATCATGGCCGCTGGTGTGTGTTGTCTATCTCCTCATATTATGGCCGCTGGTGTGTGTTGTCTATCTCCTCATATCATGGCCGCTGGTGTGTGTTGTCTATCTCCTCATATTATGGCCGCTGGTGTGTGTTGTCTATCTCCTCATATCATGGCCGCTGGTGTGTGTTGTCTATCTCCTCATATTATGGCCGCTGGTGTGTGTTGTCTATCTCCTCATATCATGGCCGCTGGTGTGTGTTGTCTATCTCCTCATATCATGGCCGCTGGTGTGTGTTGTCTATCTCCTCATATTATGGCCGCTGGTGTGTGTTGTCTATCTCCTCATATCATGGCTGCTAGTGTGTGTTGTCTATCTCCTCATATCATGGCTGCTAGTGTGTGTTGTCTACCTCCTCATATTATGGCCGCTGGTGTGTGTTGTCTATCTCCTCATATCATGGCCGCTGGTGTGTGTTGTCTATCTCCTCATATTATGGCCGCTGGTGTGTGTTGTCTATCTCCTCATATCATGGCCGCTGGTGTGTGTTGTCTATCTCCTCATATTATGGCCGCTGGTGTGTGTTGTCTATCTCCTCATATCATGGCTGCTAGTGTGTGTTGTCTATCTCCTCATATCATGGCTGCTAGTGTGTGTTGTCTACCTCCTCATATTATGGCCGCTGGTGTGTGTTGTCTATCTCCTCATATTATGGCCGCTAGTGTGTGTTGTCTATCTCCTCATATCATGGCCGCTAGTGTGTGTTGTCTATCTCCTCATATCATGGCCGCTGGTGTGTGTTGTCTATCTCCTCATATTATGGCCGCTAGTGTGTGTTGTCTATCTCCTCATATCATGGCCGCTAGTGTGTGTTGTCTATCTCCTCATATCATGGCCGCTAGTGTGTGTTGTCTATCTCCTCATATCATGGCCGCTAGTGTGTGTTGTCTATCTCCTCATATCATGGCCGCTGGTGTGTGTTGTCTATCTCTTCATATCATGGCCGCTGGTGTGTGTTGTCTATCTCCTCATATTATGGCCGCTAGTGTGTGTTGTCTATCTCCTCATATCATGGCCGCTAGTGTGTGTTGTCTATCTCCTCATATCATGGCCGCTAGTGTGTGTTGTCTATCTCCTCATATCATGGCTGCTGGTGTGTGTTGTCTATCTCCTCATATCATGGCCGCTAGTGTGTGTTGTCTATCTCCTCATATCATGGCCGCTAGTGTGTGTTGTCTATCTCCTCATATCATGGCCGCTAGTGTGTGTTGTCTATCTCCTCATATCATGGCTGCTGGTGTGTGTTGTCTATCTCCTCATATCATGGCCGCTGGTGTGTGTTGTCTATCTCCTCATATTATGGCCGCTGGTGTGTGTTGTCTATCTCCTCATATCATGGCCGCTAGTGTGTGTTGTCTATCTCCTCATATCATGGCTGCTGGTGTGTGTTGTCTATCTCCTCATATCATGGCCGCTAGTGTGTGTTGTCTATCTCCTCATATCATGGCCGCTAGTGTGTGTTGTCTATCTCCTCATATCATGGCCGCTAGTGTGTGTTGTCTATCTCCTCATATCATGGCCGCTAGTGTGTGTTGTCTATCTCCTCATATCATGGCCGCTAGTGTGTGTTGTCTATCTCCTCATATCATGGCTGCTGGTGTGTGTTGTCTATCTCCTCATATCATGGCCGCTAGTGTGTGTTGTCTATCTCCTCATATCATGGCCGCTAGTGTGTGTTGTCTATCTCCTCATATCATGGCCGCTAGTGTGTGTTGTCTATCTCCTCATATCATGGCCGCTAGTGTGTGTTGTCTATCTCCTCATATCATGGCTGCTGGTGTGTGTTGTCTATCTCCTCATATCATGGCCGCTAGTGTGTGTTGTCTATCTCCTCATATCATGGCCGCTAGTGTGTGTTGTCTATCTCCTCATATCATGGCCGCTAGTGTGTGTTGTCTATCTCCTCATATCATGGCTGCTGGTGTGTGTTGTCTATCTCCTCATATCATGGCCGCTGGTGTGTGTTGTCTATCTCCTCATATTATGGCCGCTGGTGTGTGTTGTCTATCTCCTCATATCATGGCCGCTAGTGTGTGTTGTCTATCTCCTCATATCATGGCTGCTGGTGTGTGTTGTCTATCTCCTCATATCATGGCCGCTAGTGTGTGTTGTCTATCTCCTCATATCATGGCCGCTAGTGTGTGTTGTCTATCTCCTCATATCATGGCCGCTAGTGTGTGTTGTCTATCTCCTCATATCATGGCCGCTAGTGTGTGTTGTCTATCTCCTCATATCATGGCCGCTAGTGTGTGTTGTCTATCTCCTCATATCATGGCTGCTGGTGTGTGTTGTCTATCTCCTCATATCATGGCCGCTAGTGTGTGTTGTCTATCTCCTCATATCATGGCCGCTAGTGTGTGTTGTCTATCTCCTCATATCATGGCCGCTAGTGTGTGTTGTCTATCTCCTCATATCATGGCCGCTAGTGTGTGTTGTCTATCTCCTCATATCATGGCCGCTAGTGTGTGTTGTCTATCTCCTCATATCATGGCCGCTAGTGTGTGTTGTCTATCTCCTCATATCATGGCCGCTAGTGTGTGTTGTCTATCTCCTCATATCATGGCTGCTGGTGTGTGTTGTCTATCTCCTCATATCATGGCCGCTAGTGTGTGTTGTCTATCTCCTCATATCATGGCCGCTGGTGTGTGTTGTCTATCTCCTCATATCATGGCCGCTAGTGTGTGTTGTCTATCTCCTCATATCATGGCCGCTGGTGTGTGTTGTCTATCTCCTCATATCATGGCCGCTAGTGTGTGTTGTCTATCTCCTCATATCATGGCCGCTAGTGTGTGTTGTCTATCTCCTCATATCATGGCCGCTGGTGTGTGTTGTCTATCTCCTCATATCATGGCCGCTGGTGTGTGTTGTCTATCTCCTCATATCATGGCCGCTGGTGTGTGTTGTCTATCTCCTCATATTATGGCTGCTGGTGTGTGTTGTCTATCTCCTCATATCATGGCCGCTGGTGTGTGTTGTCTATCTCCTCATATCATGGCCGCTGGTGTGTGTTGTCTATCTCCTCATATCATGGCCGCTGGTGTGTGTTGTCTATCTCCTCATATCATGGCCGCTGGTGTGTGTTGTCTATCTCCTCATATCATGGCCGCTGGTGTGTGTTGTCTATCTCCTCATATCATGGCCGCTGGTGTGTGTTGTCTATCTCCTCATATTATGGCTGCTGGTGTGTGTTGTCTATCTCCTCATATCATGGCCGCTGGTGTGTGTTGTCTATCTCCTCATATCATGGCCGCTGGTGTGTGTTGTCTATCTCCTCATATCATGGCCGCTGGTGTGTGTTGTCTATCTCCTCATATCATGGCCGCTGGTGTGTGTTGTCTATCTCCTCATATCATGGCCGCTGGTGTGTGTTGTCTATCTCCTCATATCATGGCCGCTAGTGTGTGTTGTCTATCTCCTCATATCATGGCCGCTGGTGTGTGTTGTCTATCTCCTCATATTATGGCTGCTGGTGTGTGTTGTCTATCTCCTCATATCATGGCCGCTGGTGTGTGTTGTCTATCTCCTCATATCATGGCCGCTGGTGTGTGTTGTCTATCTCCTCATATCATGGCCGCTGGTGTGTGTTGTCTATCTCCTCATATCATGGCCGCTGGTGTGTGTTGTCTATCTCCTCATATCATGGCCGCTGGTGTGTGTTGTCTATCTCCTCATATCATGGCTGCTGGTGTGTGTTGTCTATCTCCTCATATCATGGCCGCTAGTGTGTGTTGTCTATCTCCTCATATCATGGCCGCTAGTGTGTGTTGTCTATCTCCTCATATCATGGCTGCTGGTGTGTGTTGTCTATCTCCTCATATCATGGCCGCTGGTGTGTGTTGTCTATCTCCTCATATCATGGCCGCTGGTGTGTGTTGTCTATCTCCTCATATCATGGCCGCTGGTGTGTGTTGTCTATCTCCTCATATCATGGCCGCTGGTGTGTGTTGTCTATCTCCTCATATTATGGCCGCTGGTGTGTGTTGTCTATCTCCTCATATCATGGCCGCTAGTGTGTGTTGTCTATCTCCTCATATCATGGCCGCTAGTGTGTGTTGTCTATCTCCTCATATCATGGCTGCTGGTGTGTGTTGTCTATCTCCTCATATCATGGCCGCTAGTGTGTGTTGTCTATCTCCTCATATCATGGCCGCTGGTGTGTGTTGTCTATCTCCTCATATCATGGCCGCTGGTGTGTGTTGTCTATCTCCTCATATCATGGCCGCTAGTGTGTGTTGTCTATCTCCTCATATTATGGCTGCTAGTGTGTGTTGTCTATCTCCTCATATCATGGCCGCTGGTGTGTGTTGTCTATCTCCTCATATTATGGCTGCTGGTGTGTGTTGTCTATCTCCTCATATCATGGCCGCTTGTGTGTGTTGTCTATCTCCTCATATCATGGCCGCTAGTGTGTGTTGTCTATCTCCTCATATCATGGCCGCTGGTGTGTGTTGTCTATCTCCTCATATTATGGCTGCTGGTGTGTGTTGTCTATCTCCTCATATCATGGCCGCTTGTGTGTGTTGTCTATCTCCTCATATTATGGCCGCTAGTGTGTGTTGTCTATCTCCTCATATCATGGCCGCTGGTGTGTGTTGTCTATCTCCTCATATCATGGCCGCTGGTGTGTGTTGTCTATCTCCTCATATCATGGCCGCTGGTGTGTGTTGTCTATCTCCTCATATCATGGCCGCTGGTGTGTGTTGTCTATCTCCTCATATCATGGCCGCTGGTGTGTGTTGTCTATCTCCTCATATCATGGCCGCTTGTGTGTGTTGTCTATCTCCTCATATCATGGCCGCTGGTGTGTGTTGTCTATCTCCTCATATCATGGCCGCTGGTGTGTGTTGTCTATCTCCTCATATCATGGCCGCTAGTGTGTGTTGTCTATCTCCTCATATCATGGCCGCTGGTGTGTGTTGTCTATCTCCTCATATCATGGCCGCTGGTGTGTGTTGTCTATCTCCTCATATCATGGCCGCTGGTGTGTGTTGTCTATCTCCTCATATCATGGCCGCTGGTGTGTGTTGTCTATCTCCTCATATCATGGCCGCTTGTGTGTGTTGTCTATCTCCTCATATTATGGCCGCTAGTGTGTGTTGTCTATCTCCTCATATCATGGCCGCTAGTGTGTGTTGTCTATCTCCTCATATCATGGCCGCTGGTGTGTGTTGTCTATCTCCTCATATCATGGCCGCTGGTGTGTGTTGTCTATCTCCTCATATCATGGCCGCTGGTGTGTGTTGTCTATCTCCTCATATCATGGCCGCTGGTGTGTGTTGTCTATCTCCTCATATTATGGCCGCTGGTGTGTGTTGTCTATCTCCTCATATCATGGCCGCTGGTGTGTGTTGTCTATCTCCTCATATTATGGCCGCTGGTGTGTGTTGTCTATCTCCTCATATCATGGCCGCTGGTGTGTGTTGTCTATCTCCTCATATTATGGCCGCTGGTGTGTGTTGTCTATCTCCTCATATTATGGCCGCTGGTGTGTGTTGTCTATCTCCTCATATCATGGCCGCTGGTGTGTGTTGTCTATCTCCTCATATCATGGCCGCTGGTGTGTGTTGTCTATCTCCTCATATCATGGCCGCTAGTGTGTGTTGTCTATCTCCTCATATTATGGCCGCTGGTGTGTGTTGTCTATCTCCTCATATCATGGCCGCTAGTGTGTGTTGTCTATCTCCTCATATTATGGCCGCTGGTGTGTGTTGTCTATCTCCTCATATCATGGCCGCTAGTGTGTGTTGTCTATCTCCTCATATCATGGCCGCTAGTGTGTGTTGTCTATCTCCTCATATCATGGCCGCTAGTGTGTGTTGTCTATCTCCTCATATCATGGCTGCTGGTGTGTGTTGTCTATCTCCTCATATCATGGCCGCTAGTGTGTGTTGTCTATCTCCTCATATCATGGCCGCTGGTGTGTGTTGTCTATCTCCTCATATCATGGCCGCTGGTGTGTGTTGTCTATCTCCTCATATCATGGCCGCTAGTGTGTGTTGTCTATCTCCTCATATTATGGCCGCTGGTGTGTGTTGTCTATCTCCTCATATTATGGCCGCTGGTGTGTGTTGTCTATCTCCTCATATTATGGCCGCTGGTGTGTGTTGTCTATCTCCTCATATCATGGCCGCTGGTGTGTGTTGTCTATCTCCTCATATCATGGCCGCTGGTGTGTGTTGTCTATCTCCTCATATCATGGCTGCTGGTGTGTGTTGTCTATCTCCTCATATCATGGCCGCTGGTGTGTGTTGTCTATCTCCTCATATCATGGCCGCTGGTGTGTGTTGTCTATCTCCTCATATCATGGCCGCTGGTGTGTGTTGTCTATCTCCTCATATTATGGCCGCTGGTGTGTGTTGTCTATCTCCTCATATCATGGCCGCTGGTGTGTGTTGTCTATCTCCTCATATTATGGCCGCTAGTGTGTGTTGTCTATCTCCTCATATCATGGCCGCTGGTGTGTGTTGTCTATCTCCTCATATCATGGCCGCTGGTGTGTGTTGTCTATCTCCTCATATTATGGCCGCTGGTGTGTGTTGTCTATCTCCTCATATCATGGCCGCTGGTGTGTGTTGTCTATCTCCTCATATTATGGCCGCTGGTGTGTGTTGTCTATCTCCTCATATCATGGCCGCTGGTGTGTGTTGTCTATCTCCTCATATCATGGTGGCTAGTGTGTGTTGTCTATCTCCTCATATTATGGCCGCTGGTGTGTGTTGTCTATCTCCTCATATCATGGCTGCTGGTGTGTGTTGTCTATCTCCTCATATCATGGCCGCTGGTGTGTGTTGTCTATCTCCTCATATCATGGCCGCTAGTGTGTGTTGTCTATCTCCTCATATTATGGCCGCTGGTGTGTGTTGTCTATCTCCTCATATCATGGCCGCTGGTGTGTGTTGTCTATCTCCTCATATTATGGCCGCTGGTGTGTGTTGTCTATCTCCTCATATCATGGTGGCTAGTGTGTGTTGTCTATCTCCTCATATTATGGCCGCTGGTGTGTGTTGTCTATCTCCTCATATTATGGCCGCTGGTGTGTGTTGTCTATCTCCTCATATCATGGCCGCTGGTGTGTGTTGTCTATCTCCTCATATTATGGCCGCTAGTGTGTGTTGTCTATCTCCTCATATTATGGCCGCTGGTGTGTGTTGTCTATCTCCTCATATCATGGCTGCTGGTGTGTGTTGTCTACCTCCTCATATCATGGCCGCTGGTGTGTGTTGTCTATCTCCTCATATCATGGCCGCTGGTGTGTGTTGTCTATCTCCTCATATCATGGCCGCTGGTGTGTGTTGTCTATCTCCTCATATCATGGCTGCTGGTGTGTGTTGTCTATCTCCTCATATCATGGCTGCTGGTGTGTGTTGTCTATCTCCTCATATCATGGCTGCTGGTGTGTGTTGTCTATCTCCTCATATCATGGCTGCTGGTGTGTGTTGTCTATCTCCTCATATCATGGCCGCTGGTGTGTGTTGTCTATCTCCTCATATCATGGCCGCTGGTGTGTGTTGTCTATCTCCTCATATCATGGCCGCTAGTGTGTGTTGTCTATCTCCTCATATCATGGCCGCTGGTGTGTGTTGTCTATCTCCTCATATCATGGCTGCTGGTGTGTGTTGTCTATCTCCTCATATCATGGCCGCTGGTGTGTGTTGTCTATCTCCTCATATTATGGCCGCTGGTGTGTGTTGTCTATCTCCTCATATCATGGCTGCTGGTGTGTGTTGTCTATCTCCTCATATCATGGCTGCTGGTGTGTGTTGTCTATCTCCTCATATCATGGCCGCTGGTGTGTGTTGTCTATCTCCTCATATCATGGCTGCTGGTGTGTGTTGTCTATCTCCTCATATCATGGCCGCTGGTGTGTGTTGTCTATCTCCTCATATTATGGCCGCTGGTGTGTGTTGTCTATCTCCTCATATCATGGCCGCTGGTGTGTGTTGTCTATCTCCTCATATCATGGCCGCTAGTGTGTGTTGTCTATCTCCTCATATCATGGCCGCTAGTGTGTGTTGTCTATCTCCTCATATCATGGCCGCTAGTGTGTGTTGTCTATCTCCTCATATCATGGCTGCTGGTGTGTGTTGTCTATCTCCTCATATCATGGCCGCTGGTGTGTGTTGTCTATCTCCTCATATTATGGCCGCTGGTGTGTGTTGTCTATCTCCTCATATCATGGCCGCTAGTGTGTGTTGTCTATCTCCTCATATCATGGCCGCTAGTGTGTGTTGTCTATCTCCTCATATCATGGCTGCTGGTGTGTGTTGTCTATCTCCTCATATCATGGCCGCTAGTGTGTGTTGTCTATCTCCTCATATCATGGCCGCTAGTGTGTGTTGTCTATCTCCTCATATCATGGCCGCTAGTGTGTGTTGTCTATCTCCTCATATCATGGCTGCTGGTGTGTGTTGTCTATCTCCTCATATCATGGCCGCTAGTGTGTGTTGTCTATCTCCTCATATCATGGCCGCTGGTGTGTGTTGTCTATCTCCTCATATCATGGCCGCTGGTGTGTGTTGTCTATCTCCTCATATTATGGCCGCTGGTGTGTGTTGTCTATCTCCTCATATCATGGCCGCTGGTGTGTGTTGTCTATCTCCTCATATCATGGCCGCTGGTGTGTGTTGTCTATCTCCTCATATTATGGCCGCTGGTGTGTGTTGTCTATCTCCTCATATCATGGCCGCTAGTGTGTGTTGTCTATCTCCTCATATCATGGCCGCTGGTGTGTGTTGTCTATCTCCTCATATCATGGCCGCTGGTGTGTGTTGTCTATCTCCTCATATCATGGCCGCTAGTGTGTGTTGTCTATCTCCTCATATCATGGCCGCTGGTGTGTGTTGTCTATCTCCTCATATCATGGCCGCTAGTGTGTGTTGTCTATCTCCTCATATCATGGCCGCTAGTGTGTGTTGTCTACCTCCTCATATCATGGCCGCTGGTGTGTGTTGTCTATCTCCTCATATCATGGCCGCTGGTGTGTGTTGTCTATCTCCTCATATCATGGCCGCTGGTGTGTGTTGTCTATCTCCTCATATTATGGCTGCTGGTGTGTGTTGTCTATCTCCTCATATCATGGCCGCTGGTGTGTGTTGTCTATCTCCTCATATCATGGCCGCTGGTGTGTGTTGTCTATCTCCTCATATCATGGCCGCTAGTGTGTGTTGTCTACCTCCTCATATCATGGCCGCTGGTGTGTGTTGTCTATCTCCTCATATCATGGCCGCTAGTGTGTGTTGTCTATCTCCTCATATCATGGCCGCTAGTGTGTGTTGTCTATCTCCTCATATCATGGCCGCTAGTGTGTGTTGTCTATCTCCTCATATCATGGCCGCTAGTGTGTGTTGTCTATCTCCTCATATCATGGCCGCTAGTGTGTGTTGTCTATCTCCTCATATCATGGCCGCTAGTGTGTGTTGTCTACCTCCTCATATCATGGCCGCTGGTGTGTGTTGTCTATCTCCTCATATCATGGCCGCTGGTGTGTGTTGTCTATCTCCTCATATCATGGCCGCTGGTGTGTGTTGTCTATCTCCTCATATTATGGCTGCTGGTGTGTGTTGTCTATCTCCTCATATCATGGCCGCTGGTGTGTGTTGTCTATCTCCTCATATCATGGCCGCTGGTGTGTGTTGTCTATCTCCTCATATCATGGCCGCTAGTGTGTGTTGTCTACCTCCTCATATCATGGCCGCTGGTGTGTGTTGTCTATCTCCTCATATCATGGCCGCTGGTGTGTGTTGTCTATCTCCTCATTTCATGGCCGCTGGTGTGTGTTGTCTATCTCCTCATATCATGGCCGCTGGTGTGTGTTGTCTATCTCCTCATATTATGACTGCTGGTGTGTGTTGTCTATCTCCTCATATCATGGCCGCTGGTGTGTGTTGTCTATCTCCTCATATCATGGCCGCTAGTGTGTGTTGTCTACCTCCTCATATCATGGCCGCTGGTGTGTGTTGTCTATCTCCTCATTTCATGGCCGCTGGTGTGTGTTGTCTATCTCCTCATATCATGGCCGCTGGTGTGTGTTGTCTATCTCCTCATATTATGACTGCTGGTGTGTGTTGTCTATCTCCTCATATCATGGCCGCTGGTGTGTGTTGTCTATCTCCTCATATCATGGCCGCTGGTGTGTGTTGTCTATCTCCTCATATCATGGCCGCTAGTGTGTGTTGTCTACCTCCTCATATCATGGCCGCTGGTGTGTGTTGTCTATCTCCTCATATCATGGCCGCTGGTGTGTGTTGTATATCTCCTCATATCATGGCCGCTGGTGTGTGTTGTCTATCTCCTCATATCATGGCCGCTGGTGTGTGTTGTCTATCTCCTCATATCATGGCCGCTGGTGTGTGTTGTCTATCTCCTCATATCATGGCCGCTAGTGTGTGTTGTCTATCTCCTCATATCATGGCCGCTGGTGTGTGTTGTCTATCTCCTCATATCATGGCTGCTGGTGTGTGTTGTCTATCTCCTCATATCATGGCCGCTAGTGTGTGTTGTCTATCTCCTCATATCATGGCCGCTAGTGTGTGTTGTCTATCTCCTCATATCATGGCTGCTGGTGTGTGTTGTCTATCTCCTCATATTATGGCTGCTGGTGTGTGTTGTCTATCTCCTCATATCATGGCCGCTGGTGTGTGTTGTCTATCTCCTCATATCATGGCTGCTGGTGTGTGTTGTCTATCTCCTCATATCATGGCCGCTAGTGTGTGTTGTCTACCTCCTCATATCATGGCCGCTGGTGTGTGTTGTCTATCTCCTCATATCATGGCCGCTGGTGTGTGTTGTCTATCTCCTCATATCATGGCCGCTGGTGTGTGTTGTCTATCTCCTCATATTATGGCTGCTGGTGTGTGTTGTCTATCTCCTCATATCATGGCCGCTGGTGTGTGTTGTCTATCTCCTCATATCATGGCCGCTGGTGTGTGTTGTCTATCTCCTCATATTATGGCCGCTAGTGTGTGTTGTCTATCTCCTCATATCATGGCCGCTAGTGTGTGTTGTCTATCTCCTCATATTATGGCTGCTGGTGTGTGTTGTCTATCTCCTCATTTCATGGCCGCTGGTGTGTGTTGTCTATCTCCTCATATCATGGCCGCTAGTGTGTGTTGTCTACCTCCTCATATCATGGCCGCTGGTGTGTGTTGTCTATCTCCTCATTTCATGGCCGCTGGTGTGTGTTGTCTATCTCCTCATATTATGACTGCTGGTGTGTGTTGTCTATCTCCTCATATTATGACTGCTGGTGTGTGTTGTCTATCTCCTCATATCATGGCCGCTGGTGTGTGTTGTCTATCTCCTCATATTATGACTGCTGGTGTGTGTTGTCTATCTCCTCATATCATGGCCGCTGGTGTGTGTTGTCTATCTCCTCATATCATGGCCGCTGGTGTGTGTTGTCTATCTCCTCATATTATGACTGCTGGTGTGTGTTGTCTATCTCCTCATATTATGACTGCTGGTGTGTGTTGTCTATCTCCTCATATCATGGCCGCTGGTGTGTGTTGTCTATCTCCTCATATTATGACTGCTGGTGTGTGTTGTCTATCTCCTCATATTATGACTGCTGGTGTGTGTTGTCTATCTCCTCATATCATGGCCGCTGGTGTGTGTTGTCTATCTCCTCATATTATGACTGCTGGTGTGTGTTGTCTATCTCCTCATATCATGGCCGCTGGTGTGTGTTGTCTATCTCCTCATATCATGGCCGCTGGTGTGTGTTGTCTATCTCCTCATATTATGACTGCTGGTGTGTGTTGTCTATCTCCTCATATCATGGCCGCTGGTGTGTGTTGTCTATCTCCTCATATTATGACTGCTGGTGTGTGTTGTCTATCTCCTCATATCATGGCCGCTGGTGTGTGTTGTCTATCTCCTCATATCATGGCCGCTAGTGTGTGTTGTCTACCTCCTCATATCATGGCCGCTGGTGTGTGTTGTCTATCTCCTCATTTCATGGCCGCTGGTGTGTGTTGTCTATCTCCTCATATCATGGCCGCTGGTGTGTGTTGTCTATCTCCTCATATTATGACTGCTGGTGTGTGTTGTCTATCTCCTCATATCATGGCCGCTGGTGTGTGTTGTCTATCTCCTCATATCATGGCCGCTGGTGTGTGTTGTCTATCTCCTCATATCATGGCCGCTAGTGTGTGTTGTCTACCTCCTCATATCATGGCCGCTGGTGTGTGTTGTCTATCTCCTCATATCATGGCCGCTGGTGTGTGTTGTATATCTCCTCATATCATGGCCGCTGGTGTGTGTTGTCTATCTCCTCATATCATGGCCGCTGGTGTGTGTTGTCTATCTCCTCATATCATGGCCGCTGGTGTGTGTTGTCTATCTCCTCATATCATGGCCGCTAGTGTGTGTTGTCTATCTCCTCATATCATGGCCGCTGGTGTGTGTTGTCTATCTCCTCATATCATGGCTGCTGGTGTGTGTTGTCTATCTCCTCATATCATGGCCGCTAGTGTGTGTTGTCTATCTCCTCATATCATGGCCGCTAGTGTGTGTTGTCTATCTCCTCATATCATGGCTGCTGGTGTGTGTTGTCTATCTCCTCATATCATGGCCGCTAGTGTGTGTTGTCTACCTCCTCATATCATGGCCGCTGGTGTGTGTTGTCTATCTCCTCATATCATGGCCGCTGGTGTGTGTTGTCTATCTCCTCATATCATGGCCGCTGGTGTGTGTTGTCTATCTCCTCATATCATGGCCGCTGGTGTGTGTTGTCTATCTCCTCATATCATGGCCGCTGGTGTGTGTTGTCTATCTCCTCATATCATGGCCGCTAGTGTGTGTTGTCTACCTCCTCATATCATGGCCGCTGGTGTGTGTTGTCTATCTCCTCATATCATGGCCGCTGGTGTGTGTTGTCTATCTCCTCATATCATGGCCGCTGGTGTGTGTTGTCTATCTCCTCATATTATGGCTGCTGGTGTGTGTTGTCTATCTCCTCATATCATGGCCGCTGGTGTGTGTTGTCTATCTCCTCATATCATGGCCGCTGGTGTGTGTTGTCTATCTCCTCATATCATGGCCGCTAGTGTGTGTTGTCTACCTCCTCATATCATGGCCGCTGGTGTGTGTTGTCTATCTCCTCATATCATGGCCGCTGGTGTGTGTTGTCTATCTCCTCATATCATGGCCGCTGGTGTGTGTTATCTATCTCCTCATATTATAGCTGCTGGTGTGTGTTGTCTATCTCCTCATATCATGGCCGCTGGTGTGTGTTGTCTATCTCCTCATATCATGGCCGCTGGTGTGTGTTGTCTATCTCCTCATATCATGGCCGCTAGTGTGTGTTGTCTACCTCCTCATATCATGGCCGCTGGTGTGTGTTGTCTATCTCCTCATATCATGGCCGCTGGTGTGTGTTGTCTATCTCCTCATATCATGGCCGCTGGTGTGTGTTGTCTATCTCCTCATATCATGGCCGCTGGTGTGTGTTGTCTATCTCCTCATATCATGGCCGCTGGTGTGTGTTGTCTATCTCCTCATATCATGGCCGCTAGTGTGTGTTGTCTATCTCCTCATATCATGGCCGCTGGTGTGTGTTGTCTATCTCCTCATATCATGGCCGCTGGTGTGTGTTGTCTATCTCCTCATATTATGGCTGCTGGTGTGTGTTGTCTATCTCCTCATATCATGGCCGCTGGTGTGTGTTGTCTATCTCCTCATATCATGGCCGCTGGTGTGTGTTGTCTATCTCCTCATATCATGGCCGCTGGTGTGTGTTGTCTATCTCCTCATATCATGGCCGCTGGTGTGTGTTGTCTATCTCCTCATATCATGGCCGCTGGTGTGTGTTGTCTATCTCCTCATATCATGGCCGCTAGTGTGTGTTGTCTACCTCCTCATATCATGGCCGCTGGTGTGTGTTGTCTATCTCCTCATATCATGGCCGCTGGTGTGTGTTGTCTATCTCCTCATATCATGGCCGCTGGTGTGTGTTGTCTATCTCCTCATATCATGGCCGCTGGTGTGTGTTGTCTATCTCCTCATATCATGGCCGCTGGTGTGTGTTGTCTATCTCCTCATATCATGGCCGCTAGTGTGTGTTGTCTATCTCCTCATATCATGGCCGCTGGTGTGTGTTGTCTATCTCCTCATATCATGGCCGCTGGTGTGTGTTGTCTATCTCCTCATATTATGGCTGCTGGTGTGTGTTGTCTATCTCCTCATATCATGGCCGCTGGTGTGTGTTGTCTATCTCCTCATATCATGGCCGCTGGTGTGTGTTGTCTATCTCCTCATATCATGGCCGCTGGTGCGTGTTGTCTATCTCCTCATATCATGGCCGCTGGTGTGTGTTGTCTATCTCCTCATATCATGGCCGCTGGTGTGTGTTGTCTATCTCCTCATATCATGGCTGCTGGTGTGTGTTGTCTATCTCCTCATATCATGGCCGCTAGTGTGTGTTGTCTATCTCCTCATATCATGGCCGCTAGTGTGTGTTGTCTATCTCCTCATATCATGGCTGCTGGTGTGTGTTGTCTATCTCCTCATATCATGGCCGCTGGTGTGTGTTGTCTATCTCCTCATATCATGGCCGCTGGTGTGTGTTGTCTATCTCCTCATATCATGGCCGCTGGTGTGTGTTGTCTATCTCCTCATATCATGGCCGCTGGTGTGTGTTGTCTATCTCCTCATATTATGGCCGCTGGTGTGTGTTGTCTATCTCCTCATATCATGGCCGCTAGTGTGTGTTGTCTATCTCCTCATATCATGGCCGCTAGTGTGTGTTGTCTATCTCCTCATATCATGGCTGCTGGTGTGTGTTGTCTATCTCCTCATATCATGGCCGCTAGTGTGTGTTGTCTATCTCCTCATATCATGGCCGCTAGTGTGTGTTGTCTATCTCCTCATATCATGGCTGCTGGTGTGTGTTGTCTATCTCCTCATATCATGGCCGCTAGTGTGTGTTGTCTATCTCCTCATATCATGGCTGCTGGTGTGTGTTGTCTATCTTCTCATATCATGGCCGCTAGTGTGTGTTGTCTATCTCCTCATATCATGGCCGCTGGTGTGTGTTGTCTATCTCCTCATATCATGGCCGCTAGTGTGTGTTGTCTATCTCCTCATATCATGGCTGCTGGTGTGTGTTGTCTATCTCCTCATATCATGGCCGCTAGTGTGTGTTGTCTATCTCCTCATATCATGGCCGCTAGTGTGTGTTGTCTATCTCCTCATATCATGGCCGCTAGTGTGTGTTGTCTATCTCCTCATATCATGGCTGCTGGTGTGTGTTGTCTATCTCCTCATATCATGGCCGCTAGTGTGTGTTGTCTATCTCCTCATATCATGGCCGCTAGTGTGTGTTGTCTATCTCCTCATATCATGGCCGCTAGTGTGTGTTGTCTATCTCCTCATATCATGGCTGCTGGTGTGTGTTGTCTATCTCCTCATATCATGGCCGCTAGTGTGTGTTGTCTATCTCCTCATATCATGGCCGCTAGTGTGTGTTGTCTATCTCCTCATATCATGGCCGCTGGTGTGTGTTGTCTATCTCCTCATATCATGGCCGCTGGTGTGTGTTGTCTATCTCCTCATATTATGGCCGCTGGTGTGTGTTGTCTATCTCCTCATATTATGGCCGCTGGTGTGTGTTGTCTATCTCCTCATATTATGGCTGCTGGTGTGTGTTGTCTATCTCCTCATATCATGGCCGCTGGTGTGTGTTGTCTATCTCCTCATATCATGGCTGCTGGTGTGTGTTGTCTATCTCCTCATATCATGGCCGCTGGTGTGTGTTGTCTATCTCCTCATATCATGGCTGCTGGTGTGTGTTGTCTATCTCCTCATATTATGGCCGCTGGTGTGTGTTGTCTATCTCCTCATATTATGGCCGCTGGTGTGTGTTGTCTATCTCCTCATATTATGGCCGCTGGTGTGTGTTGTCTATCTCCTCATATCATGGCCGCTAGTGTGTGTTGTCTATCTCCTCATATCATGGCCGCTAGTGTGTGTTGTCTATCTCCTCATATCATGGCTGCTGGTGTGTGTTGTCTATCTCCTCATATCATGGCTGCTGGTGTGTGTTGTCTATCTCCTCATATCATGGCCGCTAGTGTGTGTTGTCTATCTCCTCATATCATGGCCGCTAGTGTGTGTTGTCTATCTCCTCATATCATGGCCGCTAGTGTGTGTTGTCTATCTCCTCATATCATGGCCGCTAGTGTGTGTTGTCTATCTCCTCATATCATGGCTGCTGGTGTGTGTTGTCTATCTCCTCATATCATGGCCGCTGGTGTGTGTTGTCTATCTCCTCATATCATGGCCGCTAGTGTGTGTTGTCTATCTCCTCATATCATGGCCGCTGGTGTGTGTTGTCTATCTCCTCATATCATGGCCGCTAGTGTGTGTTGTCTATCTCCTCATATCATGGCTGCTGGTGTGTGTTGTCTACCTCCTCATATCATGGCCGCTAGTGTGTGTTGTCTATCTCCTCATATTATGGCCGCTGGTGTGTGTTGTCTATCTCCTCATATCATGGCCGCTGGTGTGTGTTGTCTATCTCCTCATATTATGGCCGCTGGTGTGTGTTGTCTATCTCCTCATATCATGGCCGCTGGTGTGTGTTGTCTATCTCCTCATATTATGGCCGCTGGTGTGTGTTGTCTATCTCCTCATATCATGGCCGCTGGTGTGTGTTGTCTATCTCCTCATATCATGGCTGCTGGTGTGTGTTGTCTATCTCCTCATATCATGGCCGCTAGTGTGTGTTGTCTATCTCCTCATATCATGGCCGCTAGTGTGTGTTGTCTATCTCCTCATATCATGGCCGCTAGTGTATGTTGTCTATCTCCTCATATCATGGCTGCTGGTGTGTGTTGTCTATCTCCTCATATCATGGCCGCTAGTGTGTGTTGTCTATCTCCTCATATCATGGCCGCTAGTGTGTGTTGTCTATCTCCTCATATCATGGCCGCTAGTGTATGTTGTCTATCTCCTCATATCATGGCCGCTAGTGTGTGTTGTCTATCTCCTCATATCATGGCCGCTAGTGTATGTTGTCTATCTCCTCATATCATGGCCGCTAGTGTGTGTTGTCTATCTCCTCATATCATGGCTGCTGGTGTGTGTTGTCTATCTCCTCATATCATGGCCGCTAGTGTGTGTTGTCTATCTCCTCATATCATGGCCGCTAGTGTATGTTGTCTATCTCCTCATATCATGGCTGCTGGTGTGTGTTGTCTATCTCCTCATATCATGGCCGCTAGTGTGTGTTGTCTATCTCCTCATATCATGGCCGCTAGTGTGTGTTGTCTATCTCCTCATATCATGGCTGCTGGTGTGTGTTGTCCATCTCCTCATATCATGGCCGCTAGTGTGTGTTGTCTATCTCCTCATATCATGGCCGCTAGTGTGTGTTGTCTATCTCCTCATATCATGGCCGCTAGTGTGTGTTGTCTATCTCCTCATATCATGGCTGCTGGTGTGTGTTGTCTATCTCCTCATATCATGGCCGCTAGTGTGTGTTGTCTATCTCCTCATATCATGGCCGCTAGTGTGTGTTGTCTATCTCCTCATATCATGGCCGCTAGTGTGTGTTGTCTATCTCCTCATATCATGGCTGCTGGTGTGTGTTGTCTATCTCCTCATATCATGGCCGCTAGTGTGTGTTGTCTATCTCCTCATATCATGGCCGCTAGTGTGTGTTGTCTATCTCCTCATATCATGGCCGCTAGTGTGTGTTGTCTATCTCCTCATATCATGGCCGCTAGTGTGTGTTGTCTATCTCCTCATATCATGGCCGCTAGTGTGTGTTGTCTATCTCCTCATATCATGGCCGCTAGTGTGTGTTGTCTATCTCCTCATATCATGGCCGCTAGTGTATGTTGTCTATCTCCTCATATCATGGCCGCTAGTGTGTGTTGTCTATCTCCTCATATCATGGCTGCTGGCGTGTGTTGTCTATCTCCTCATATCATGGCCGCTAGTGTGTGTTGTCTATCTCCTCATATCATGGCCGCTAGTGTGTGTTGTCTATCTCCTCATATCATGGCTGCTGGTGTGTGTTGTCTATCTCCTCATATCATGGCCGCTAGTGTGTGTTGTCTATCTCCTCATATCATGGCCGCTGGTGTGTGTTGTCTATCTCCTCATATCATGGCCGCTAGTATGTGTGTTGTCTATCTCCTCATATCATGGCTGCTGGTGTGTGTTGTCTATCTCCTCATATCATGGCCGCTAGTGTGTGTTGTCTATCTCCTCATATCATGGCCGCTAGTGTGTGTTGTCTATCTCCTCATATCATGGCCGCTAGTGTGTGTTGTCTATCTCCTCATATCATGGCTGCTGGTGTGTGTTGTCTATCTCCTCATATCATGGCCGCTGGTGTGTGTTGTCTATCTCCTCATATCATGGCCGCTGGTGTGTGTTGTCTATCTCCTCATATCATGGCCGCTGGTGTGTGTTGTCTATCTCCTCATATCATGGCCGCTGGTGTGTGTTGTCTATCTCCTCATATCATGGCCGCTAGTGTGTGTTGTCTATCTCCTCATATCATGGCCGCTGGTGTGTGTTGTCTATCTCCTCATATCATGGCCGCTAGTGTGTTTTGTCTATCTCCTCATATCATGGCCGCTAGTGTGTGTTGTCTATCTCCTCATATCATGGCTGCTGGTGTGTGTTGTCTATCTCCTCATATCATGGCCGCTGGTGTGTGTTGTCTATCTCCTCATATCATGGCTGCTGGTGTGTGTTGTCTATCTCCTCATATCATGGCCGCTAGTGTGTGTTGTCTATCTCCTCATATCATGGCCGCTGGTGTGTGTTGTCTATCTCCTCATATCATGGCTGCTGGTGTGTGTTGTCTATCTCCTCATATCATGGCCGCTAGTGTGTGTTGTCTATCTCCTCATATCATGGCCGCTGGTGTGTGTTGTCTATCTCCTCATATCATGGCCGCTAGTGTGTGTTGTCTATCTCCTCATATCATGGCCGCTGGTGTGTGTTGTCTATCTCCTCATATCATGGCCGCTAGTGTGTTTTGTCTATCTCCTCATATCATGGCCGCTAGTGTGTGTTGTCTATCTCCTCATATCATGGCCGCTAGTGTATGTTGTCTATCTCCTCATATTATGGCCGCTAGTGTGTGTTGTCTATCTCCTCATATCATGGCCGCTAGTGTGTGTTGTCTATCTCCTCATATCATGGCCGCTAGTGTGTGTTGTCTATCTCCTCATATCATGGCCGCTGGTGTGTGTTGTCTATCTCCTCATATCATGGCTGCTGGTGTGTGTTGTCTATCTCCTCATATCATGGCCGCTAGTGTGTGTTGTCTATCTCCTCATATCATGGCCGCTAGTGTGTGTTGTCTATCTCCTCATATCATGGCTGCTGGTGTGTGTTGTCTATCTCCTCATATCATGGCCGCTAGTGTGTGTTGTCTATCTCCTCATATCATGGCCGCTAGTGTGTGTGTTCTATCTCCTCATATCATGGCTGCTGGTGTGTGTTGTCTATCTCCTCATATCATGGCCGCTAGTGTGTGTTGTCTATCTCCTTATATCATGGCCGCTAGTGTATGTTGTCTATCTCCTCATATTATGGCCGCTGGTGTGTGTTGTCTATCTCCTCATATCATGGCCGCTGGTGTGTGTTGTCTATCTCCTCATATCATGGCCGCTGGTGTGTGTTGTCTATCTCCTCATATCATGGCCGCTGGTGTGTGTTGTCTATCTCCTCATATCATGGCCGCTGGTGTGTGTTGTCTATCTCCTCATATCATGGCCGCTGGTGTGTGTTGTCTATCTCCTCATATTATGGCCGCTGGTGTGTGTTGTCTATCTCCTCATATCATGGCCGCTAGTGTGTGTTGTCTATCTCCTCATATCATGGCCGCTAGTGTGTGTTGTCTATCTCCTTATATCATGGCCGCTAGTGTATGTTGTCTATCTCCTCATATTATGGCCGCTAGTGTGTGTTGTCTATCTCCTCATATCATGGCTGCTGGTGTGTGTTGTCTATCTCCTCATATCATGGCCGCTAGTGTGTGTTGTCTATCTCCTCATATCATGGCCGCTAGTGTGTGTTGTCTATCTCCTCATATCATGGCTGCTGGTGTGTGTTGTCTATCTCCTCATATCATGGCCGCTAGTGTGTGTTGTCTATCTCCTCATATCATGGCCGCTAGTGTATGTTGTCTATCTCCTCATATTATGGCCGCTAGTGTGTGTTGTCTATCTCCTCATATCATGGCTGCTGGTGTGTGTTGTCTATCTCCTCATATCATGGCCGCTAGTGTGTGTTGTCTATCTCCTCATATCATGGCCGCTAGTGTGTGTTGTCTATCTCCTCATATCATGGCTGCTGGTGTGTGTTGTCTATCTCCTCATGTTATGGCCGCTGGTGTGTGTTGTCAATCTCCTCATATCATGGCTGCTGGTGTGTGTTGTCTATCTCCTCATATTATGGCTGCTGGTGTGTGTTGTCTATCTCCTCATATCATGGCCACTAGTGTGTGTTGTCTATCTCCTCATATCATGGCCGCTGGTGTGTGTTGTCTATCTCCTCATGTTATGGCTGCTGGTGTGTGTTGTCTATCTCCTCATATCATGGCTGCTGGTGTGTGTTGTCTATCTCCTCATGTTATGGCTGCTGGTGTGTGTTGTCTATCTCCTCATATCATGGCCGCTGGTGTGTGTTGTCTATCTCCTCATGTTATGGCTGCTGGTGTGTGTTGTCTATCTCCTCATATCATGGCTGCTGGTGTGTGTTGTCTATCTCCTCATATCATGGCTGCTGGTGTGTGTTGTCCATCTCCTCATGTTATGGCTGCTGGTGTGTGTTGTCTATCTCCTCATGTTATGGCTGCTGGTGTGTGTTGTCTATCTCCTCATATCATGGCTGCTGGTGTGTGTTGTCTATCTCTTCATGTTATGGCTGCTGGTGTGTGTTGTCTATCTCCTCATGTTATGGCTGCTGGTGTGTGTTGTCTATCTCCTCATGTTATGGCTGCTGGTGTGTGTTGTCTATCTCCTCATGTTATGGCTGCTGGTGTGTGTTGTCTATCTCCTCATATCATGGCTGCTGGTGTGTGTTGTCTATCTCCTCATGTTATGGCTGCTGGTGTGTGTTGTCTATCTCCTCATATCATGGCCGCTGGTGTGTGTTGTCTATCTCCTCATGTTATGGCTGCTGGTGTGTCTTGTCTATCTCCTCATATCATGGCTGCTGGTGTGTGTTGTCTATCTCCTCATATTATGGCTGCTGGTGTGTGTTGTCTATCTCCTCATGTTATGGCTGCTGGTGTGTGTTGTCTATCTCCTCATATCATGGCTGCTGGTGTGTGTTGTCTATCTCCTCATATCATGGCCGCTGGTGTGTGTTGTCTATCTCCTCATGTTATGGCTGCTGGTGTGTGTTGTCTATCTCCTCATATTATGGCTGCTGGTGTGTGTTGTCTATCTCCTCATATCATGGCCGCTAGTGTGTGTTGTCTATCTCCTCATATCATGGCCGCTAGTGTATGTTGTCTATCTCCTCATATCATGGCTGCTGGTGTGTGTTGTCTATCTCCTCATATCATGGCCGCTAGTGTGTGTTGTCTATCTCCTCATATCATGGCCGCTAGTGTATGTTGTCTATCTCCTCATATCATGGCCGCTGGTGTGTGTTGTCTATCTCCTCATGTTATGGCTGCTGGTGTGTGTTGTCTATCTCCTCATATTATGGCTGCTGGTGTGTGTTGTCTATCTCCTCATATCATGGCCGCTAGTGTGTGTTGTCTATCTCCTCATATCATGGCCGCTAGTGTATGTTGTCTATCTCCTCATATTATGGCTGCTGGTGTGTGTTGTCTATCTCCTCATATCATGGCCGCTAGTGTGTGTTGTCTATCTCCTCATTTCATGGCCGCTAGTGTGTGTTGTCTATCTCCTCATATTATGGCTGCTGGTGTGTGTTGTCTATCTCCTCATATCATGGCCGCTAGTGTGTGTTGTCTATCTCCTCATATTATGGCTGCTGGTGTGTGTTGTCTATCTCCTCATGTTATGGCTGCTGGTGTGTGTTGTCTATCTCCTCATTTCATGGCTGCTGGTGTGTGTTGTCTATCTCCTCATATTATGGCTGCTGGTGTGTGTTGTCTATCTCCTCATGTTATGGCTGCTGGTGTGTTTTGTCTATCTCCTCATATCATGGCTGCTGGTGTGTGTTGTCTATCTCCTCATATCATGGCCGCTAGTGTGTGTTGTCCATCTCCTCATATCATGGCCGCTAGTGTGTGTTGTCTATCTCCTCATATCATGGCCGCTGGTGTGTGTTGTCTATCTCCTCATGTTATGGCTGCTGGTGTGTGTTGTCTATCTCCTCATATCATGGCCGCTGGTGTGTGTTGTCCATCTCCTCATATCATGGCCGCTGGTGTGTGTTGTCTATCTCCTCATATCATGGCTGCTAGTGTGTGTTGTCTATCTCCTCATATCATGGCCGCTGGTGTGTGTTGTCTATCTCCTCATATCATGGCCGCTAGTGTGTGTTGTCTATCTCCTCATATCATGGCCGCTAGTGTGTGTTGTCTATCTCCTCATTTCATGGCCGCTAGTGTGTGTTGTCTATCTCCTCATTTCATGGCCGCTAGTGTGTGTTGTCTATCTCCTCATATTATGGCTGCTGGTGTGTGTTGTCTATCTCCTCATATCATGGCCGCTGGTGTGTGTTGTCTATCTCCTCATATCATGGCTGCTGGTGTGTGTTGTCTATCTCCTCATATTATGGCTGCTGGTGTGTGTTGTCTATCTCCTCATGTTATGGCTGCTGGTGTGTGTTGTCTATCTCCTCATATCATGGCTGCTGGTGTGTGTTGTCTATCTCCTCATATCATGGCCGCTAGTGTGTGTTGTCTATCTCCTCATATCATGGCCGCTGGTGTGTGTTGTCTATCTCCTCATGTTATGGCTGCTGGTGTGTGTTGTCTATCTCCTCATATCATGGCCGCTGGTGTGTGTTGTCTATCTCCTCATATCATGGCCGCTGGTGTGTGTTGTCTATCTCCTCATATCATGGCTGCTGGTGTGTGTTGTCTATCTCCTCATATCATGGCCGCTAGTGTGTGTTGTCCATCTCCTCATATCATGGCCGCTGGTGTGTGTTGTCTATCTCCTCATATCATGGCTGCTAGTGTGTGTTGTCTATCTCCTCATATCATGGCCGCTGGTGTGTGTTGTCTATCTCCTCATATCATGGCCGCTAGTGTGTGTTGTCCATCTCCTCATATCATGGCCGCTAGTGTGTGTTGTCTATCTCCTCATATTATGGCTGCTGGTGTGTGTTGTCTATCTCCTCATATCATGGCCGCTAGTGTGTGTTGTCTATCTCCTCATATCATGGCCGCTAGTGTGTGTTGTCTATCTCCTCATATCATGGCCGCTAGTGTGTGTTGTCTATCTCCTCATATCATGGCCGCTAGTGTGTGTTGTCTATCTCCTCATATCATGGCCGCTAGTGTGTGTTGTCTATCTCCTCATATCATGGCCGCTAGTGTGTGTTGTCTATCTCCTCATATCATGGCCGCTAGTGTGTGTTGTCTATCTCCTCATATCATGGCCGCTAGTGTGTGTTGTCTATCTCCTCATATCATGGCGTGTCCTCTGGAGTGGCGTGTCCTCTGATCATGGAGTGTCCTCTGAGACTCCATATGGTGAGGATGTGCGTTGCGCTCGCTCCGCTCGTTCCGAAACAAAGTGCCTATTGTTAGAAAGAATGTACTTCTAGCCTGAATGGGTACCCTCTCTCGCCATGAGGATTCAAATGTGATATCAACATATAAATCATCAAACTAAGAATATAATATTCCCTCATAAAATGTGAAGGCGTTCAACCCTCGTTTATACAAGAAAGCCAACTCTCTAAACCTACAAGATGGGACCGAGGAAGCAACGCAACAACATCAGCAGCTGCAATAACAGCTGTGAATATCAACCAAAGTTTGGTCAATATCCTGATGTGTCTAGCCTAACGCAAGACTGCAAAGAAGTGGTATCTGTTCTAATAAAATATTTCGACTCAGTGATGACAAAATTTAATAGTGATATTGACGAAATGAAAAGTGAAATAAGCGACCTTAAAACACCATCTGAAACAATAGCAGGAAAAGAAGCAGAACACAAACAAATTATTGAAGAGCAGAATGAAAAAATACAAAGCCTGGAGTCACGTCTCGATCGCTTGGAAAAAAATGATCAGCGCCGAGACCTGGAAGATAGAAAATGTACTCTCGTCATTTCCGGGGGGGAACTACCTCATTCACACAACAACGAAAATTGCAAAGAAACAGTCTGCAAAATTCTGAAGGACATCAACATCGTCCTCAGTGATGCTGACATCACGTCAGCTAACAGAATGGGAAGAAAACCACTAAGTGGAAACGAGGATCGAAGAAACATCGCTTTCGAACTGAAACATTACAACAAAAAACGTGAAATTCTCTCTGCCTGCCGAGTAAATAAACCAACGTTTTATATAAATGAATATCTAATACCTTCACGAGCCAAGATCATGTACACCTTGAGAGTAGCCAAGAGAAATTTCCCGGAAAAAATCGGAACCCCGAGGACCCAAGATGGAAACATCTTCGCATTCATCCCTGGACAACCGGACTCGAGACGTCAGATTAACACGCCAGGAGAGCTCGACCAATACCTGATGCGGCAACTGGATAAATCATCGAATCAGGTCTTGGGTGTTCACCTCAATTAGGTATCAAAACATGTACCTGTGTCAAATTATATACTCGTATGCCAATAACGCCTAGAATTCTATAACTTTACACTAGATCTTCAAACTGCATAACTTCATGTCATGAATCAGTTCCAACCTCTAAAGATATATACGGCAGTTTTACCTCAATTTTGACAATCTTATGACAGATATATATGAACATTTATGACAACTGTACTGGAAATTGCAACAACACCATCAGCAATTTGTACCTACCAATATTATGATGGAATATTGATATCCACCTTGTTCACCTTTCCTCGTAAATTGTATGTAATTTTTAACCAACAAACTATTATTATGTGTAAAACATATTAGCTGATTAGATTATCATCGTCGCTAAATTTTTTCTATTTATTTTTATTTTTTTTTAAACTTATTACCTGTTGTATGTGAACTTTGTAACAACCCCTTCAGCAATTTGTACGCATCAATTTTGTATATTGAACTCCAATATTCATCGCTCTTGGCTGAGTATTGAGTGTACCCACGAAATCAAGCTAGATTTCTTACGCTTTTCTATACTTTCTAAGCTAGTTTTTAGATAGATATATCCTTTTAATCTTGACTCTGTATTTCGTTTTAAGTTGTACAATAGTACTTACTGCCTACTGTTTACTAATTTTGAATGACTGATCACGCTGATATATTAGATGAAATCGACCCGGATCTCAATCATTTGAACAGAATATTTCCAAACCTAAACGACTCTGAAAACTGCAGATATACCAATATATCAAAATTCAACGAATCTATACGAATAACCCGGCAGGATTTTTCGCTACTGTGTTGGAACTGTAGGTCACTCTATCCAAAATTGGAAGAGATACAATGCACTATTACTGAACTTAAGTATACCTTAGATGTGATTAGCTTCACCGAAAGCTGGCTAGATGACTCGACCAAAGACATGATTAAATTTGAAAATTATCATAGTTACCATTCGCTGCGAAAAAACAAGCGAGGCGGGGGCATCAGTACATACATTTCTAAGCACATGGATTCGAGAATCATAGCAAGTGCAACACTGAATCAGGATCATATAGAATCATTATTCGTAGAACTGTCTAGAGATGGCAAACGAATTGTGCTTGGAACGGTGTATAGGCCGCCTACAGCCTGTCCTATATCCTTCCTTAATGAGCTTAATCGAATTACTTCTCAGTTCAACAGGTCCTTCTACAATGACATAATAATATGCGGTGACTTCAACTATGATTTGCTGAAACATGAAAGCTATGAACCAATCTCTAATTTCTTAAATGCATTTCATTCTAAATCTTTCCTTCCGATCATCACAAAGCCAACACGAATAACCTCAGAGTGTGCTACGCTGCTTGACAATATCTTTATGACAGACCCTAGTGATTTTCTTGCTGGAATAATTACTTCTGACTTATCAGATCATTTTCCAGTTTTTCTTATTAAGAAAAATGTCTATCTTGCGTGCACCAAAGCACGGGCTGAAACTTACTCATATCGTAAAATAAACGAATCAAATTTAGAAGAAATGCGCACCGTTCTAGAAGATTTAATGCCAACATTGCACATCACCCAACAAAACAATAATGCAAGGAGCATTGATGAATCAGGAGTAAAGTTGACTGAAACTATAATGCACGCATACAATCAGTGTTGCCCAATTGTAACTCGTACAGTTACCCCGAAAAATAAACAAAAGCCCTGGATTACTAGAGACATCGTGATAAATATAAAGAAACGCCAAGCGTACCTAGCCCTCCTTTGCGAAGGGCGAATATCTAGAGAAACATATAACCGATTCAGAAACTATGTGACAAACCAGATAAGAACATCAAAAAAGAGCTATTTTACCCTCAAGTTTACTCAATTCAAAGCTGACGTTAAAAAGACTTGGCGCCTCCTTAACTCTTGTTATAAACCGAATAACGCCGAAAAAAAGAAAATTGAATATATCACTCAAGATAATGTAAAATACCATGAGAAGAATGAAATTGCTAATCTCTTCAACAACTTCTTTGTAAACGTAGGGAAAACTATAGCCAATGGTATTCCAAGTGAACCTACTGATCACCTGGAATTTATGGATCATATTCGAGAACCCAACTCCTTTTTCTTTACGCCTACAAACTCCTCCGATGTAATTACGTGCATAAACAACATGAAAAATAAATCGAGTGGGTTACAAACGTTTCCAACTAAAATACTTAAAATAATTGCTGATATTGTGGCCCCGCTGATATCCAATATTATTAACCAGTCTCTCTTACTAGGCACTTTCCCGAACTCCCTCAAAGTTGCTAGAGTAACCCCTATCTTTAAAAATGGTGAAAAAACCTGTGTAAACAATTATCGACCTATCTCCATGTTACCAATTTTTAGCAAGGTATTCGAGAAAATTGTGTATAAAAAAGTGTACTCTTATTTTGAACAAAAATCATTTCACTATGATAAACAATACGGCTTTCGTTGTAAAAAATCAACAACACAGGCAATATTAAATCATTTACAATTCCTTTATTCTAATATAGATAACGGAAAGACTGTCTTCTCTGTATTTCTTGACTTTCGAAAGGCATTCGATTGTGTGGACCATAACATATTACTCTCGAAACTTCATTGTTATGGCATTCGTGGGGTTGCCCATGATTGGTTCAGATCATACCTAACAAATCGGAAGCAATACGTTGTCATTGACGACGCAAATTCGGACCCACAGAAAATTAGCCATGGAGTTCCACAAGGATCTGTTCTTGGGCCTCTCCTTTTTCTGATTTTTATCAATGATATTATTAAATCTACATCATTTTTTAAATTCATACTTTTTGCCGATGACAGTACGCTTTCTGCGGTCCTTCCGAACGAAAATCCCACTACGATTGCGGAGAGTATAAATAATGAACTCCATAAGGTTTCACTGTGGCTTAAAGCTAATAAAATAAGCCTCAATATCGATAAAACAAATTATATTACGTTCTCATACAAGAAAAATATATCTCTACCATCCATTAAAATTGGCGAAGGTGAAATCAAAGAAACCAATTCATGTAAATTTCTGGGCATCATAATAGATAAACATCTGACCTTCAAAGAGCACATCACTCATATTAGTTCTAAATTATCAAAATCCATCGGAATCCTGAATAAAGATTTCCTGCCTGAAACAGCCTCACTAATGCTTTATCGAACGCTCATTTCACCATACCTGCAATACAGAATAGAAGCATGGCATGGAACTGATAAAAATAAAACCAATATAATTTTTACTCTGCAAAAAAGAGCCATCAGAGCGGTAAAGAACCTAGAATATAATGCTCACACAAATGATTCATTCAAAAATTTACAAATACTTAAACTCTCGGATCTCTACAAGATCTCCATCTGCAATTTCATCTACAAAACATTAGCTAATGATCTCGACAATAGCCTTCAACAGTTATTAACTGCGCAAACTGGTCATCACGACCATTTAACACGAAATAAAAGTAAATTCATGCTTCCTTATTATTCAAAGGCCCGCTCGCAACATAGTATACTATTCGTTGGAACTAAAACCTGGAACTCAATACCTGCGGAGATCCGTGAAAGTAATTCTTACAAGGTATTTAAAAGAAATCTTGAGTCTCACTTCTTATCAGAATACTAGTCGTGTAAGATCACCAAGTCAAATCCTGCCTCCTACATGTCTGGTCCTAATAATGCAATTTGCCATGAGTAATATCGCCGATTTTCAGTCTGCTCCCAAATCGTTATCGAATATACTGTTAAATATTGTCCATATGACCTATATTGTAAAATTAAACATCAATATCGAGTTCATTATCCTGTTGATCAGTCTAATGCGAAACTAGGCTAAGTGAATTAGGTTAAACATTATTGTACGCCCTAGAATAATGTAATGGTAGGATGCCCTAGAAGTCGCTGAACTTATTCGGGCCCACAGGTAGCTATACTCAACTCTGACCATTGTATTAGACTTAAGAAACATTCTACCTCTGTATCTCCTGTGGTAAATAAATTGTTTAAATGGTTTAAATTGTTTAAATTGTTTAAATGGCTGCTGGTGTGTGTTGTCTATCTCCTCATATCATGGCTGCTGGTGTGTGTTGTCTATCTCCTCATATCATGGTGGCTAGTGTGTGTTGTGTATCTCCTCATATTATGGCCGCTAGTGTGTGTTGTCTATCTCCTCATATCATGGTGGCTAGTGTGTGTTGTCTATCTCCTCGTATCATGGCCGCTAGTGTGTGTTGTCTATCTCCTCATGTTATGGCTGCTGGTGTGTGTTGTCTATCTCCTCATATCATGGCTGCTGGTGTGTGTTGTCTATCTCCTCATATCATGGTGGCTAGTGTGTGTTGTGTATCTCCTCATATTATGGCCGCTAGTGTGTGTTGTCTATCTCCTCATATCATGGTGGCTAGTGTGTGTTGTCTATCTCCTCGTATCATGGCCGCTAGTGTGTGTTGTCTATCTCCTCATATTATGGCCGCTGGTGTGTGTTGTCTATCTCCTCATATTATGGCCGCTAGTGTGTGTTGTCTATCTCCTCATATCATGGCCGCTAGTGTGTGTTGTCTATCTCCTCATATCATGGCTGCTGGTGTGTGTTGTCTATCTCCTCATATTATGGCCGCTAGTGTGTGTTGTCTATCTCCTCATATCATGGTGGCTAGTGTGTGTTGTCTATCTCCTCATATCATGGCCGCTAGTGTGTGTTGTCTATCTCCTCATATCATGGCTGCTGGTGTGTGTTGTCTATCTCCTCATATTATGGCCGCTAGTGTGTGTTGTCTATCTCCTCATATCATGGTGGCTAGTGTGTGTTGTCTATCTCCTCATATTATGGCCGCTGGTGTGTGTTGTCTATCTCCTCATATCATGGCCGCTAGTGTGTGTTGTCTATCTCCTCATATCATGGTGGCTAGTGTGTGTTGTCTATCTCCTCATATCATGGCCGCTGGTGTGTGTTGTCTATCTCCTCATATCATGGCCGCTAGTGTGTGTTGTCTATCTCCTCATATCATGGTGGCTAGTGTGTGTTGTCTATCTCCTCATATCATGGTGGCTAGTGTGTGTTGTCTATCTCCTCATATCATGGTGGCTAGTGTGTGTTGTCTATCTCCTCATATTATGGCTGCTGGTGTGTGTTGTCTATCTCCTCATATCATGGCCGCTAGTGTGTGTTGTCTATCTCCTCATATCATGGTGGCTAGTGTGTGTTGTCTATCTCCTCATATCATGGCCGCTGGTGTGTGTTGTCTATCTCCTCATATCATGGCCGCTGGTGTGTGTTGTCTATCTCCTCATATCATGGCCGCTAGTGTGTGTTGTCTATCTCCTCATATCATGGCCGCTAGTGTGTGTTGTCTATCTCCTCATATTATGGCCGCTGGTGTGTGTTGTCTATCTCCTCATATCATGGCCGCTAGTGTGTGTTGTCTATCTCCTCATATCATGGCCGCTAGTGTGTGTTGTCTATCTCCTCATATCATGGCCGCTAGTGTGTGTTGTCTATCTCCTCATATCATGGCCGCTAGTGTGTGTTGTCTATCTCCTCATATCATGGCCGCTAGTGTGTGTTGTCTATCTCCTCATATCATGGCCGCTAGTGTGTGTTGTCTATCTCCTCATATCATGGCCGCTAGTGTGTGTTGTCTATCTCCTCATATCATGGCCGCTAGTGTGTGTTGTCTATCCCTATCGTCATGTACAGTCTGGTGTCCTGCACCTCTGCCTAGGAACATTCACTTCAGAATATACACACATCTCTGTGACAGAAATAGTCACCGCTTCGCCAGGAGTGTTTAACTTAATACCAAGAGAAAATGTCTAATCGTTACTAATATGCATACATTTATTGCTTGTTTAAATTAGGTACGTATTCAATAGTAACGCTTATGATCGTTTTCTGACATAGGACGGAGAGCCTGTTCTGATATTGCCTGCCATGAATAACAGTGTCTAATTTCGCATGCATAATTATAAAAAGTACACAGCTCACTAAAACGCCGTCACGCATCGTGTCGGTTCAACCGAAAAGCCTTCACCCCCACACGAGATGTGAGAATAAGGTGAAATATCCGAGCCGGTTTAAATTGGAGTCTGTCGTCGTACATTGCTAGGACTTTTTGTATTTTGTCTACGCAGACAACCTGGCACGAAAAGGTCTATGAAATACGAAATGAAAGCAACATGCAGAATACACAGACAAAAAAAACGAAGATTCATGAGTGAGCCAGACCCCTCCCTGTCTCCTTCTTGGCACTCAACATCTAGTAAAACCCCAAAAGTCCCGTTCCTGTCTTCCGGCATTTAAAATCGCGCAAAACTTCCCATCACCGCCCCCAAACACCCCCCCCCCCCACCCCCCCCGCTCGCCGCAATTGGCCGGGCGTCAAAAGCAACACTCTGCACAGAGTGCATTAGTGGCGAGCCTGCAAATAAACAATCACTGAAGAAGTGCCAAATAGAAAGAGCATTTGTCTTCATTTGCGTTGTGGAGGCGGCGCTTAAAAAAGAGCGGCAGGCACAACTGCGCAGGCCCGCCGCGCTGCGGAGGCTGCAAAGCCGCCAACTTTTAATTTGGCGAAGACCCGCAAAAAGACGTGCAAACTGGCAAACTTCGGCGCGGCCGCCGCTTTGCTGCGAGTTCTGCGTTCTTGTGAGGGAAGACAGTGAAAATTTGCGTTTTTCTCCGCAAATACGCAAAGTGAACGCAAGGATTTGGTGACTGGTCTGTCACGCAGACGCTAGCGTGTCACGCAGACACTAGCGTGTCACGCAGACACTAGCGTGTCATGCAGACACTAGCGTGTCATGCAGACACTAGCGTGTCATGCAGACACTAGCGTGTCATGCAGACACTAGCGTGTCATGCAGACACTAGCGTGTCATGCAGACACTAGCGTGTCACGCAGACACTAGCGTGTCATGCAGACACTAGCGTGTCATGCAGACACTAGCGTGTCACGCAGACACTAGCGTGTCATGCAGACACTAGCGTGTCACGCAGACACTAGCGTGTCACGCAGGCGCTATAGAGCCTGAGACGCTGTAGTAGGCGCTATAGAGCCAGAGAACCTATAGCAGAAGCTATAGAGCCAGAGAAGCTATAGCAGAAGCTATAGAGCCAGAGAAGCTATAGCAGAAGCTATAGAACCAGAGAAGCTATAGCAGGAGCTATAGAGCCAGAGAAGCTGTAGCAGAAGCTATAGAGCCAGAGAAGCTATAGCAGAAGCTATAGAGCCAAAGAAGCTATAGCAGAAGCTATAGAGCCTGAGAAGCTATAGCAGAAGCTATAGAGCCAGAGAAGCTGTAGCAGAAGCTAAAGAGCCAGAGAAGCTATAGCAGAAGCTATAGAGCCAGAGAAGCTATAGCAGAAGCTATAGATCCAGAGCAGCTATAGCAGAAGCTATAGAGCCAGAGAAGCTGTAGCAGAAGCTATAGAGCCAGAGAAGCTATAGCAGAAGCTATAGAGCCAGAGAAGCTGTAGCAGAAGCTATAGAGCCAGAGAAGCTATAGCAGAAGCTATAGAACCAGAGAAGCTATAGCAGAAGCTATAGAGCCTGAGAAGCTATAGCAGAAGCTACAGAGCCTGAGAAGCTATAGCAGAAGCTTTAGAGCCAGAGAAGCTGTAGCAGAAGCTATAGAGCCAGAGAAGCTATAGCAGAAGCTATAGAGCCAGAGAAGCTATAGCAGAAGCTAGAGAGCCAGAGAAGCTGTAGCAGAAGCTAAAGAGCCAGAGAAGCTATAGCAGAAGCTATAGAGCCAGAGAAGCTATAGCAGAAGCTATAGATCCAGAGCAGCTATAGCAGAAGCTATAGAGCCAGAGAAGCTGTAGCAGAAGCTATAGAGCCAGAGAAGCTATAGCAGAAGCTATAGAGCCAGAGAAGCTGTAGCAGAAGCTATAGAGCCTTCCGCTGCCTCCGATCCCACTAGCGTAATTTCGAGCCTCCCGCTGGAATGAAGGCCAATCACTCAAAGCCTTACACCTGCAGGAGCAGAAAAGTTCTCGCGGGTGCTTTTGACAAGGCGTGATATTGGTCTTTGAAGTCGGATATTATGAACGCTCGCCTTGTTTGGTTTTAGTACGTTATTTCCTAATTTTCAAGTATTGATTTGCTCTTTTTGTTAAACTTTTCTTTGTAGGGAAGTAAACTTGAAGTAAGCGAGAGTTGCGCTCTCTAGGAGTCCGGTGCACTGCAGAAAATGATCTCTTCGATTTTGCCGCACTTCTGCGGGCGAGACAACTCCGGCGGCCTCAGAGTGGGGCAGTTGGCCGCGCTAGAAGTGGAAGTCTCCTGCTGCAACCTCAGCAAAAATGTTTTGTGTCGGAAGGCAGCGAAACGAGCGAAATCCAAAGAAAATCCCGAGGAGGATGATGGCCAAGGAACTCGAGGTCAACACGGATTCGGTACGACCCAGCTGCAAATGCCGCGTCTTCTTGCGTTCTTGCAAGCTCCAAAAAACTTTCTCTTTGGATGAGGTACAAGGGCTACTCAACTCAACAAACGCTGCGAACATCTGAAGCAAAGTTCCAGGAGCGCCACTGGAACAGGCTGATCAACTGAACTGAGTTCGACGATCAAATGCGACCACATTCTTGAATAGAGAATGACCATCAGTTGAAGAATAGAGTGGGTTCGTCCGACCTGGAGCTCGTCAGAACTTCTGACTTCAATCGAGGTCATCAACTAACACTACCTGAGAGACACCCGGCGGTGTGTGGCGTGACTGTGGGACTGAGTTTACTTGAGTCAATAGAATTGGACATTCAGCAAAATTCTGCGCCGTCTCACAAGACAAAAGCCGTTTAAAAATGGTTCCACCTTCAGTCACTCGACTTAATCTTTGTCGATCGCTCTTTCATGTACATTGTTCGAATAACATGTACTGTAATGTTTTTGAAAATTATTATTCAACTTCTTAACATAAGGAGGTGAATTAATAGAAATTCAAGCCTAAAGGGTAGAATAATTTTCAATCTAACCTCTTTAATCCATATTCGCTTTCTACAATCACCAAAAGAGCTGTATATCCCTACGGGGGTGAAAATACCGCGAGAGTCAGACACGGTTCAAACCAGCCGTATCCAACCCGCGGCACTTCTCAAAAACATCTAAATGCCTCCGTATTCGCCTGATTTGAACCCTCTCAACTATTCAGTGTAATCAGGGAATAAGGCTTTAGAGAAGCCTCGCATGAATTTCCAGGGCTTGAACCGGTTTTTCCAGAAGCCTTGGTAAGAAATCGAGGAGGACTGCCTGAGTTCCATGGTCGATGCATCTCCCAAGTTTGCGGCTGCCTGCTCTAATACAGAGGGCGAATTTTTGTACAGTTGTTCTTTTTCTTTTTTTCTACTATTCAAGTCGTGGTTTTGACAAATTCTATTTATGTTCCTTGGTTCATAAAGTTGACAGAACGAATACACGGCTTATAAACACTTTTCAGACGGCTGGTAAGCAATGCTTCAGGGAGCGTAATGAAAGTGACTGACGCAACGCGATGTAATGGACGTCGTACTCATTGCTTTAATGTATCTGGAAAGATCAATCGATCGGAAGATTTAATGCTTTTGTGTCTAGTACGAATATTACGGGATAATTCGCGAGATAGTTCAATGCTAACGCCGCATGAAACAAACAGACTTGACCTGATACAAATGATGTCTCCTGGAACAACATTTCTTCTACTATGCAAAATTTTTCGGCTACCAGAAGAAACAGAAGCGATCACTCGTGCAGCAAGTGTTGGGCACGCTTGAAGCCGTTGCTGCTCAGTTCAGGGTTGAATCTCCGAAGACAAATTAAAAGTTGAGTCTAAACAAATTTTGTTGAACCGTGAAGTAATAGTGAGGTCTGAATCAGCCTGCTGGTTGTGAAATGATAATATTGAGGGGCACCGAGAGATGCTGTTAGTCCATTCACTCAAATCTCCGTTGAATGCGTTAGTCCATTCACTCAGTGCTCAACTGAGTATCCAGGCTACAGTGCAAACAGTGAGGGCCCTGCAGTGCTCAACTGAGTATCCAGGCTACAGTGCAAACAGTGAGGGCCCTGCAGTGTTCATCTGAGTATCCAGGCTACAGTGCAAACAGTGAGGGCCCTGCAGTGTTCATCTGAGTATCCAGGCTACAGTGCAAACAGTGAGGGCCCTGCAGTGCTCAACTGAGTATCCAGGCTACAGTGCAAACAGTGAGGGCCCTGCAGTGTTCATCAGAGTATCCAGGCTACAGTGCAAACAGTGAGGGCCCTGCAGTGTTCATCTGAGTATCCAGGCTACAGTGCAAACAGTGAGGGCCCTGCAGTGCTCAACTGAGTATCCAGGCTACAGTGCAAACAGTGAGGGCCCTGCAGTGTTCATCAGAGTATCCAGGCTACAGTGCAAACAGTGAGGGCCCTGCAGTGCTCATCAGAGTATCCAGGCTACAGTGCAAACAGTGAGGGCCCTGCAGTGCTCATCAGAGTATCCAGGCTACAGTGCAAACAGTGAGGGCCCTGCAGTGTTCATCAGAGTATCCAGGCTACAGTGCAAACAGTGAGGGCCCTGCAGTGCTCATCAGAGTATCCAGGCTACAGTGCAAACAGTGAGGGCCCTGCAGTGCTCATCAGAGTATCCAGGCTACAGTGCAAACAGTGAGGGCCCTGCAGTGCTCATCAGAGTATCCAGGCTACAGTGCAAACAGTGAGGGCCCTGCAGTGTTCATCTGAGTATCCAGGCTACAGTGCAAACAGTGAGGGCCCTGCAGTGTTCATCAGAGTATCCAGGCTACAGTGCAGACAGTGAGGGCCCTGCAGTGTTCAACAGAGTATACAGCCCCGGCTGGTCAGCACACAACATGCAAATGAAGACAACAGAGGAGGTTGCAAGGGCGGCTCCTGGCGAGCGTTGCGGTAAATCGAATTTCGGAAGTGGGGGCGCGCGAGAAAGGAGAAGGGAGGGGAGGAGGAGCACATCACAATTCCCTCTGGGGAGCGGTCGATTCCCTCGTCAATAAATCTTTAGTTCCGAAAATTCCTACCGTATTGATATCCCCTAATTCGAGAGAGGGGGAGGGGATATGTGAGTGAGGTGTCTCTCCGTACGGCTGAGGGAGGGGGTTGTGTCACACTGTGGTGTGGTGCACAGCGTAGAGTGGGCTTTGTGAGTGGGCGTGAGGAGTGGGCATGGGAAGTGGTCACGGAAAGTGAGTATGGCGAGTGGGCAATGAGAGAGGGAATGAAGAGTTGGCCTGAGAATTGGGTTTGGAGAGTGGCATGAACATAGAGATCCCAGTAACAGTTCAGGCGCACAGCAAACTCTTAACATCTCCTTCTCGGGACTCGAAAGGTTGCCGCATGGATGCGCTCACACGCACACCACCACTGCACTGCATGAGTCAGTGTTAAACTCACTACGCGAAGCAAACGCCCTTGCTACTCTGACACACGAACCGCAGGCACTGCAGCCAACAAAAAGCCTACCAGCGGCGTCAACACACGGCCGCTGCTGCCTACCGCACTCGGGGCGACATTTTGAGACGAGATCAGCAATTATATTCTGCAGGCGTGGCTCCCATTTCTTTCGTGTGGCGCCCATACGGAAATTGTGCCTAATTTTTCACGCAGGGGCTATGAAAACTGAATGGCCGTAGTCTGGATACGCCGCCGCGCATGTCTGTGATGTGCCGCACGTGGTAGAGGAAACAAGGTAGGGTCATTTCTGTGGGGGCCAACACACCTCCTCTTGTTCGGATAGCCAATAGGACGGCTTTATTTCAAACAAACTTAATGATGTCATCATTGCGACATGCCGTTAGGCCAATGGTGGTGCCAGATTTGAGGCTAGCAGTGTTTACAGACGCAATATGAGCGCTGCTATTGGTTCGCTGCAATAACGTCAGCATTGCCACACGGTCGACGAAAAACCCTACTCTGTTTGACCCTACCTTGTTTCTTCTACCGTGACTGCAGCTCCGCACACCTCCAGTGGGGAGTGAGTAGGTGAGTGTGTGAGCTGTGCAGTGAGTAAGCAGGTGAGTACGAATGTAAGCTGCATGCAGGTGAGGGAAGCTGCGCTCGAATTACATGTGCGTGGATGCAAGCGCGAGTTGTCATTTCGCGTTAGCAAAGAAGACTTCAAGGTGGAGTGACACAGTCCTGTGTGGGCCTCAATTTCTTCACCAATGAGAGCATGGAAGGGCTCCTGACCACCATAAAGTTGAGGCACCACAAATGACGGCCTGAAACCGATAATAATAAAATAACAATAAATAACTCTGCAGTAGAGGAAATCAAATCTTCCATCACTAGAACACTGTACCTTACTGCGTGTATGGCAGGCGCTCATTTTCTCAAGCTTCTCTAACTTAAGCAGTTGATATAGACAATTTTTGCCATAAACATGGACCAACAGAATAATTTCTTAGAACTTTTACAACTCGCAGGTTGAGATAAATGCGTGCCTGCGGACCCGACTAAGTTCAGAAAAACTCGTTTTTCCATACATTTACAATTTCATTTAATCCAAAACCCACATGATCAACGCACACTAGACTGCTCGGATTGTTTGGTTCGCGCGAGGAAATGGAAACTGATGCGACTTTAATTTACGGTTTTGTGTAGGGAAGCAAATATGCGTCTTCACTTCTAGATTTAGGGAGAGTTTAATTTCAGAATACATAAATGAACTGCTATGAATTAATGACATCAATAAATAATTAATGAATCCAAATATTTCCATTTTGAATTTCTTGTGGAGAGGACATTGCTGCTATTCCTAAACAAACAGCTTTTTAAATACCAGGATGCGATATAACATTAAAAAATGTTTTTACACATTTTTTAACAGTTTTTCGGACGGAAGGCAACGATTTTGAAGCAATAATGGGAATGAAGAGAAAACTGCACTGAGGCCGGACTTTGCTATAGAAAAATGAAATGAATTTACTTTAGTTTTCATATAAATGCTCGTTCACTCCGCTTCAGCTGCTACAATCACAACATTAAAGAGCAGGTGTTATTTTTGCAAAGAATTTCCAAGGTACATGCAGAGTCACCTTGCCAACCTGACCTGTGAGAAATGTCGCGTTTTTGACTGAGACTCCCTCTCTCAAACCAGTGGGAACGCAGGCAAGCGACCTCCTCAGCTGCGCCCGACGCCACTCGGATAAAACGCAACTGCTGCGCCCGACGCCACTCGGATAAAACGCAACTGCTGCACCCGAAGCCACTCGGATAAAACGCAACTGCTGCACCCGACGCCACTCGGACAAAGCGCAAGTTTCATGCCCCAGAAGCACGAGCCTCTCGAGGACAATATCACAAGACGCAAACTCCGGAATATTCTCAAGTGACACTCGAGCCGCGGCGCGCGTGTTCCCGTGGCGGTCGGGACTCTTCAAAGGATTCCAAGTCGCATTCCAAGTCTGATTCCAAGTGCGCTCTGTAGGACGAGCGTCGCAATCCGAGGCCCCTCGTGGGGCCATCGCAGGGACGTGAGGGGCCCTCGAGGCCTCCCCGTCACCGCCGGGGCCTTCATTAAAACGTGCCCGGGACAGGCCTCTTCAAGACTCACTACACAAAAGTCTTCATAAATTACTCGCTGTAATTAGACGCTACTCACGCTCCAGTGTTGGTCTTTATAATTAGATCCTTCCTTCCGTTCATCGTCAGGCAGCGCTACGCTCTTCAGGCGCCATTACTCGTCACGAACACACAACCCGACTGACAAAACGTGTGTGTGTGTGTACGTATGTGTGTGTGTGTGTACGTATGTGTGTGTGCACTGTACCGACTGGGCAAGAGTAAATTCCATGTATTAATTTCTTCAGTACTGCTATTTAAAAAAGATCGATTTTAAATATTCTCTTTTGAACACTAGGGCACCGTGCTTAGCCCCACAATTACGGGCGTAAAATAGAGCGCGTGCGCGGCTGCCAATCAGAGCGCGTGTTTTCAATCACGAGAGTCTGCTGGGAGTTGCGGGGGAGAGGGGGTCTCCCCCCTGAAATAGGGGCGACTGCCCTAGGGGCCTGCTGGAGAGTGGAATAAAGTGAATGTAGCGAACTAGTGGGAAGGTGTTGAGGATGCAGCTTATGTCCAGTCACATATTGTGTCGGCAGGATTTTGAAAAAGCCCATTGTCTGCTCCTGAGCTGCTGCCGTAATCGACATCATGAACCTTGGTTTCGAAATGTCTTTTCAATACATGATCCACAGAGCCAAAATTCACTTGTAATTTCGATGGTACATATGTCACTCCCTGATGATGGAAGTGAACACATAATATCCCGAATTTCTCCAAGTCACTCTTCGATGATGGAAGTGAACACATAATATTCCGAAGATATACATTAACGATTGATTGGTTTCGAGGATGAGTGACAAGAAATAATAGGGGCAACACTGAGCCTTCAATAATGGTTGGCACCCCGCTGTGGCACCTACATAGTGCATGCCTGCTCCGTGCTTCCTCTGATGCGGTTAGCGCTGAGCACCGCACCTCCACCGACGGAGGGCAACATGCGCTCAGCCTGAGCTGGGACTGAGACGGACAACCGCGTCCTGTTACGGAAAACAGGACTTTCATTTGAGACATAGACAATTGCACCAAAGTATACCTTTCTTATCTTTAATTTGTTCCGTATAAAATGGTTCCTCGAACAGACATTGTAAAACTGTAAGAATATAATGCGGGCGAGGAGAGTTTGACATTCTTGAAGGCGTTTGAGTGCAATGTGAGGGAAAAGGCAGTATCAAGGAGAAGACAGCACGAGCAGCACTAGCAACTGCGATCGAACGAAGTTGATACGAGTTTTCCAGAAATTCTCTAAGATTTGGATATCGATGTCATAATTATCAGGGAGGGAATTCGGAGTAGATATCCAGGATGAGGGAAATCATCTGAAGAATCGTTGGGGAGACTATACTCGACCGTTTGACGAGTGCACAGCTCTTACGAGACAATGACTGCTTCGTTCCCAGGTGCAGTAAGGAGGCATGCGGGACGGACGCATTCCACCTTCGAAGCTTTTCTGCTCTTCGTACGCAACCAGATACACAAGTGGTTGTGGGCACCGCGACTGTTTAAACACAGACCAAAGTTCACTGAAATTGAATATTGCTCTAACTTTCTTACGTTAACTGTTTTTATAGGCGTGAGAATGGCTAACAATTATTATTATTGAATCTGGGATTCTACCCCCGGTATTAGACCTATTGAAATTCATAGATCAATTTTGTTCTCACACGACTGGTGAATTAGAAAAAAAATTTTTATTCAAGTCAATCCTGAAACATATCATATTATACATTGGTTTTTATACCCGAACAAAAGACGAAATGAAGGCTACATCGGGTGTGTTTTCAGCACAGTTCGCTGCGCTGGCAGTGGTGAGAAGCGTAAGCATCTCGATGAGACGAAAAGATGGAACGAGGAGACTTAGAAAAGAAGCGAAAACAGTCGCGCAGGAGCTCGACCGGGCAACCGACCTCCTGCGCGACTGTTATCGCTTTTGTGGCCTCCTATGAGAGATACAGAATCAAAGAATAACAGATGAAACCAATTTAACTACAATTTAAACTCACAGCAGACACATTCACTAAATGTCGCGAATTCTACCGCGGACATCTTGATTTTAATCCGTACATGAGCATGGAGGAGTGAACACGGAACAGAGAAAGACACAGTGCGTGAGTTACTTGGTCTGTACTTAGGTTCATAAAGTTTCGTAGCCCTCGTTCTGTATTTTTAAATACTTTTCTTCTTGGTTCTGTTTTTAAATTTGAGCTGTATCCTAGTGTAAGTAAGCACTTAAGTAGTATTTCAAATTTTTAGTCGGTTATATTCATTGTCCAATGCAAATTAAAAGATAGAGCTAACAACATTGACCGTGTCCTTCTGCAAATAATTGCGTCACAATAACATCGGTGTGACAGGAGATGCAGTGAGGGAACAGCTTGCTACAGGAATGATGCGACTGGAGGTAGAGACAAAATATCACGATGACAGCAACATGACCAACTCACCAGGCGGAGTATGACCGTTGGAGAGCAGAGGCGGGAAGGCTGAGTGCCGCTGTAGGATAGTTATCAAATATGAACTCCACTTAGCTGCCGTATTGCAGGAGCTTTACTGGAATTTTGGTGCAATTTTACTGCCGCTTTGCTGGAGTTTTGATGCCATTACCTCCATTTTGCTGAAACTTTGCTACTGTTTTGCTATATTTCTGCAGCAGTTTTATTACTAAAAATGTTTTGTCGGGGCTTACCCGAAGTTTTACGGAAATTATTTGAAGGCGTGTTGGCTACTATAGGATTGTGTGTGAGGAATTCCCTCACATTTTTTAGTGGGGGTCTGACCGTAACATTGCGGGCCAACCTTTTGTTGTGTCAGTGGATTTTTTTGTAAGTTTTACTTAGGGTGTAGTAGAACGATGGAGAGTAGTGATCTCCAGGCCAGCCTTTAATTCGGAAAGCTCGTCCATCTAGCTATTTTCGTCAGTTAGTGTCGAACACCTTTACGTTCTTTAAAGTTTGATGTGCCCAGCTATCTGCTTTCTTCATGCGTGCTCGTCTGGCATGTTGCCGTTTTGCCAAGATTAGCGTAACTTCAACTGTGTGGAAGATCTGCAAGTGCAAGTGCGAGTCAATGTTCTCGCAATCGTTTCTCTCCTTTACTCAACTCCCCTTACCTTACTTGCACCTTTCCTTAAAGCTTGGTGTGACTGTGTATGTGTGCTTATGTGTGTGTGTGTGTAAATTGTGTGCGAGGTAAAATTACCTCACCTTGGCTGTTGCCTATATTACCTTACCTTACCTCACCTTACCTTGGCTGTTGCCTATATTACCTTACCTTACCTTGGCTGTTGCCTATATTACCTTACCTTACCTTGGCGGTTGCCTATATTACCTTACCTTACCTTGGCTGTTGCCTATATTACCTTACCTTACCTTGGCTGTTGCCTATATTACCTTACCTTACCTTGGCTGTTGCCTATATTACCTTAACTAAGACTTGCTCATCTAGCAAGAGAGTGCAAACTCTCTCCGACCAATTCTTCCTTCTTTCTTCTTGTTTCCTTTGCAACCTTAAATCTTTTCCCAACTACAAGTCTACGTCCGAAAGTCGCCGCACACTGGACCAAATTAAGTTCAGGTACGGGGCATCTTGTCTGTAATCCAATCTAAATCTGAGTATAACTTGATAAATTCCTTCTTTATATTTCTTAAGTTTCTGGCTGTATGCTTACCAATGCCTTAATCTTTCTTTTCAGTATAACTCTCGCTGCAATGGCTCCCTTGGACCAGTTATTGCTACTTCTTTCGATTTCACTCAGTCCTTGCCTATGAGGTAAATACTCCCATATTAAATTCCTCTAAATTTTGAGAGATATTAAAATTAAGCTCAAACTTCACTTTCTTTCTCCTATTGCCTCTAATTTAAATTTGTCTTTCTAGATTGTCGTTTGTCGGCCTTAGCGGGGTTCGCATGCCGCTGCCTCGCTCTGCATGCCCCGACGTTCGACCGACAAAATTTCAACCTTCCAAGTTCTTAAGCCGTCTGTTCTTCGCTGAAGTTAACGGAAGTGCTGGCTATGACGTCTATTTTCATTCAAGAATTTGTAAACCTAGTCGTTGCTATTTCTGGATGTCCTCTTAACGGCCTTAATTAACTGACAATTATTTGTCACCAAACTGGAGGGTTTTACGCCTACTCTTGTTGCTGCGTTGGGCTTGGGCTCCCGTTGGAGCTTTGCGCCTTGTTTTGCGCCTTGTTCCGAGTTAGATCCAATAAATCTATTGGTATTATTACTTTTGTTTGACCCTCCAGCAGGAGTTGTGTGAAGAAAGTCTCCACATGTGCTCCAACCTTATTTCAGTTCGTAGAGTGTTGTATAAGCTTCTGAAATATTGTATTCCCCCTGAAATATTCTTCAAATTTAACTCCGGTTTTTCTGACTTGTTCCCGAGATCGCACCAAAGCTTGGCTGGCTTGGCTGCAACACGCACACTTGCCACAAAGAGATCCACTGCCACACACTCGGGACGGCTTATGTTCAGTGCTTTTATTTATCATAATCATACACGCTGAGTGCACGCGCTGCACGCGTCACGCGTGTCGGCGTCACGCGCGCATCAGCCGTCACATGCGTCACATTTGTAATCGAGGAACATGGGTTACATGCGAACCATGTGTTACACGTAAAACGTGCGTTACAAATGTAACATGTTATGCTAATCTTATATCAATTTGTCACGCTAATATTTTCCAGCATGCGAAGCGTTTGTTGCTCGCACAACATGCGTTAAGCGCGCAACAGTCGCGCCACGCACACAAGACGCGACACCAGATCTCCGCTGCGAAGATTTTGAGATCGCTAAACGCCTGACGCAGGGGGAGGACGGGGGGGGGGGGGCACTTAACAAAGCCTAAATTGGATGAAGCAGGGGGCGGGAGGAGGGCCGTCCCCTCTATCACATTACCGCACATCCTCAAGAAAATGAAGCAAACATTTTTTGCGCGTGTGCCGCTCTTGTGGAAGCGCGTGTCTGGCGAGACCAACGAGACGCGAGGCACTTGTGTGTGTGTGTGTGTGTGCTGTGCACGGGAGGGTGTGCATACACCGCACGTTACGTGCACGGGCTCGACGTGCGTGTTGCATTTACAACTTATGCACGTCCAACACCCAAAAGGTGATCTCTCTGAGCACTTATCGCTCATGTACTGTGGAAGATTTCTACGCGGATGTGCGTTGTACGAGGTTAGCAAGCGCGCGTGGCAGGCGGCACACGTGTGCACGCGAGCACCAACACAAAGCGATCACTTGAGGGTGCTGGCGGTGCGCCCAAACAACCAAAAATTTTGGAAAAATGGAAAAAAAACGAATACGTACGAACAAAAGATTTTTTCGCGACCCGCACTGCCCTGAAGGAAATCGTGGCGATGTACTTGAATTGGAAGATGTCGTTGTTGTGACAGGCTGTACGGACGTTATTCTGCACCACCTCCACACAGCCCTCACACGGCCAGCTGACGCTACGCGGCCTGCCCACACAGCCATACACCACACAGCGAAACACACAGTTGGACTGTCCAGAAATTTTTAGCACGTCCTCAACGCAGCTCGATACAGAGTCCCACACAGCCCTTTCCACACACCACACAGCAAAAGATACTATGGGAGCGTCACGGAATTCCCTTCCATATCCTGAACACAGCGCAACAAACACAGAGCTGTACGGTCACCAGCGCACTCTGCTGCTGTCCTCCGGCGCGCCGCGTCAAAATAAGCATTTTATCGTCCTCATCACAGGCGATCTTCTCGGTGAGGAGTGGAGGTGTTGTGAGGGAGACTGCGTTGGGATGAGGGGTGGGGTGTAAGAAATGGGGATGGGGCGTAAGGAATGGGGATGAAGTGTAGAGAATGGGGATGGGGTGTAAGCAATGGGGATGGGGTGTAAGCAATGGGGATGGGGTGTAAACAATGGGGATGGGGTGTAAGCAATGGGGATGGGGTGTAAGCAATGGGGATGGGGTGTAAACAATGGGGATGGGGTGTAAGGAATGGGGATGAAGGCATTGAAAGAAAGGATGGTGGGATTGAGGTTGGCGATAAGAGATGTGTAGTGATAAAGGAGTGATGATGCACGGGCGATAAAGGCGAGGAAAGAAGAATGTGAATAAAAAAGGAAGGATGGGGAATGGACGATACCGGAGCAGGAGAATTTGGCGCGTGGATAAGGGATGAGGGATAACAGAAGGAGGATAAGGAATGTCGGATAAATAGAAAGGATAGTGGAGGGAAGGATGGTAAGAAGGAGGAATAAATGGGAGAGAATATGGGTTGAGAAACGAGGGAGAAGGAATGAGGGAGACATGAGAGGTGAGGAACATGGGATATGGTGTGGGGATGAGGGATGCGGGATAATGGATGGAGAATATGAGATGAAGACTAAGGGATGTGGGATAAGTGATGTAAGTTAGGGGATGGGTGTTAAGGGATGTGAGATATGGGACGGGAGAGGTGAGAGATGGGAAACATGGTTTGGGGGATACGGCTTGGGATGTAGGGGATGCGGGATGAGGCAAAGGAGGAAGGGGTCACACAAAAGAAGGGAGCCAGAAAATAAGAATAGGAGCGAGTGGAGGGAAGAGCAGGAAGTGTCTCTGGGGAGCTGCAGTAAATTGGGAGTAGATTGTGGGCCTCGAGTGGGGCGGAGAGAGGTAGAGTGGGACGGCGAGAGGTAGAGTGGGACGGCGAGAAGTAGAGTGGCATGCAGCGCCAGCAACACGTCAGCCACTCCCTCCTACCTGCAGGTGTGCAGGAGTGCAGGAGTGCAGAAGAATCTCTCATTGCCCCACCGAGTCGAACTCCAGCGCTCACCTGAGGAAGACAAGAGAATGGTCAGCAAGTTGACCGCAGATTACCGTAAGTCTAAGGGGAACATTTGGCTCTAAGCTTCAGGTAAAATGTTACTGTGATAGCAGCAAGAAGATAACAGTTACAATACTAAAAGAAAGAGTTTCCACAAAACAAATTACAAAACTGCAATGTAGGAAGAATAAATGGTAATTCGAGTCAAAGCTCGAAGAATTCCTGGAAGCTAAATTAGCACAGCGTAAAAATGCGTAGCAGCAGAGGAGACGAACACCAAAAGTGAGGGGAACAAGAACTGAGAGACAACTCGGCGCTGGCCCTCGGACTCCGTAACTTGAAGTGTAGCTTTTGTTGCAGGCAGGCAGGACATACATAGTCATTTGGTGCACCCTCTGATGAGTGTTTAAATGTTGCCAGTAACAACCTTCTGACTCGCACGGCAATCTCATTCCGCTGCAACATGGATGGCACCGACAATCACAATCTCCACAAGACAAAATCAGTCCTGACGACGCTCACTGCACCTGCTCACTGCACCTGCGCACTGCACTTGCTCACTGCACCTGCTCACTGCACCTGCGCACTGCACCTGCTCACTGCACTTGCTCACTGCACCTGCGCACTGCACCTGCTCACTGCACTTGCTCACTGCACCTGCGCACTGCACCTGCTCACTGCACCTGCTCACTGAGTACCTGAAAGGAAACTGGCCATTCGTTCACACACGAGCGAAGCTGGTAAAACGAATAAACATGAAGCACAACTGAGACTTTGAAACAATTTGAGAAGGAGCGCGATGCCGAACACGCGCATCGCACAGCACGTTCTGCACAAAGAAGGCAGTCATCGTACCAATTCGCGCTAAGCAAACTTGATTAATAAATATAATCGCAGTTTCTAACCTTGATAACTGATGCTAACACCAAACCGTGTTAACAGATCTTGATGAGTGCGCTCGTTGACTTATGTTGTCATTCAATCTGTCGTTGTGGTAGGTCTACCTGTATAGGTGTACCTGTACAGGTCTGCCTGAGCAGGTATGCCGTACAAGGCTACACTCCCGTACACCAACTGTTTCCAATACACCAGCACTTCATCACATTTTTTTCCTTCTGTCGCAGTTCAGGTTTGCGCACCACAGAGTGCACCACAGAGTTGAAGCACAATGTGCTCCAACTCCCCCCCCCCCCCTTTCTCTCTCTCTGCGCCGTCTCCCTTCCCCCTCCACAACTCCCCTTCAGCCCCGGTTGAACCCTCCCCTCTCCCCCCCCCCTCCCAACACGGGGGCAGTTTTATAACGACAACGACCCAACTTAGCACATCCCGAGCAAATCTACGGAGACATTCCGCCTTAATTGGGACACCCTGCGGCGGGGGCTGCGATTGGGGGGCAGTCGATAGAATGGGGGGCTGGGGTCAGTAATTAGCTGCAGCTGTTAGCGGACCTTGTAATGGAGTCTTGTGCAGCTGCTTTGCATACAGCTGCTCCATGCATGTGCAGCTGCCTTGCAAGCAGGTGCACCACATCTGAAGAAGCAGCAGCAGCAGCCGTACAGTAATCGTAGCAGCAGCTATATAACACTTACAGTAGAGGCAGTACAATATCTGCAAGAACAGCAGCAGCTGCACATTATTTGAAGCATCAGCAGCTGTAAAAATTTAACAAAAGCAACAACTAAACAAAAAACAGCAATAGTTGTGCAACGCGTGCAGGAACTGCAGCTGTGCAGCAGGTCCAACTACTGCAACTGTAAGACAGCTGCTTATTCAGCAGGTATGCGAAAACTATAGCAGCTATAAATCTACTGAGAGTGTAGAAGTACAGCAGCAAATGTACATCAAGAACAACAGCTGTAAAACATTTGCAGCAGGTGCACAATATCTACATGAGCAGCTGCAGGGTACAACACCTGCCACATCTGCACATCTGCACATATTCCACTGCAGCTGCACAACAAACAGCAGCTGTTGTATCGACTGCATCGACGTGACGTTATCGTGAGGACCGTATCCGGCGCTCTGCCTCCCCCCAGCACCCCACCTCCCCCCAGCACCCCACCTCCCCCCAGCACCCCACCTCCCCGTATGCAGGTATCATATCATTCTTCCATCGGATTTAAGTATTTTAAAGTATTACACAATTGATTTAAATAATTTGTTAAGAACACATTGTAGGGTGTTGTACACAGCCCATTGCGAAGGGAAGGGAGGGAGGGCGGAGAGGGAGGGAGCGAGGACTTTGAAAAAATAAATTCACCAAACCATATAATGATTGAATTTAGTCATGCTTTGCCTAGGCAGAGTGAAGCGTTGCTTATTATTTTGCTTATAATTTACATGTGCCTACTGAGATGTAGAGACGTTTGTGCTCACACGCCTGGCAAACGCCTTGCAGGTCGTGCTACCGTTGGGGGGGAGGGGTGGAGGGGAGAGGTAATTTGCCCCACGACAAATGAAGGAGGTGGGTCTACCTGCCGTGACACCGCCGTGGGCCTACAGTCCCACCCCAGGGGGGAGGGGGGGAGGGTACACTGGCTATTGACTGCACGGACGCGTTTGGATGACGGATTGTAATGCGCGACGTTTAAATGAAGCTCAGTTTGTTCGTTGCTGCGGTCTGTCGCGGTGCCGGGGCAGTCCCCAGTGGGGGAAGGGGGAAGGGGGTTGAAATCAGCGAGGAGGGCAGAGGAGAGGAAAAATTAATTTTATGGATGGGTGGATGCAGAATGAGAAGCCCATTCAGCGTGCTAATGAAAGACTTGCTTTGGAAGTTAAAATGAGATGTTCCAGTGATCGAAGGAACGTTCCCTGCACCTGCTCTTCTTTTCCGGAGCTTGCGGATGTCTGCGGTCTTCCAGAACGCTTCTCGGGGCAGGCCTCCGTCAGGTGCGGCCTGGCCCACTAGGCAGAGCAACACCTGCCGTCAGCACCCCTGGGGACCCTCCCCCCACATAAGGGCTAAGCCCAAGAGCCAGTGTCAAGGGACCACACTCCCCCCCCCGACCTGTGCGTTCAGCACCACAGCAGACACAGGCAGGAACTCCCCATACGGTGGCGGTGTTTCTTCGTTAGGGGAAAGTACAGTGGCCCCGTGGGGCTGGGGGCTCCTCACCCTGGGGACTGTGAGCTCCTCTGGGGGGGCCGAGGTGTGGGGAAGAGTGGGGACATGAGGGGCAGAGTGGCGACATGAGGAGCAGAGTATTTTCCGATTCAATCACAAAAACCTACACAAAAGAAGTTCAAAGAAAGAAATGAATTTATTAGGAATGCGTTCTACATGCATGCTGGAGATGGATGCTACAACTGAACAAGTGTTTATGTCGGTGATGGAGGTGAGTGTGATGTGGAACGCGGTGATGCGCAACGGTCGGTGTGACGCCCTTCGCATAAAGAAGAGGTCACGGCAGAGGCATGGGCAGCGCAGCAGTGAAAGAAACTAAGAAAACAGTGAAGATAGCGTCACTGTAAGTGACGGTGGCAGAGTTGTGGTAAAGACAGAAACGTTGCTACACAGGAATGCATGATGCCCGCACACCTCCGCCATTATGCCTCGCAAAGACCCGATGCTGGCTCGTGTGAGACATGTCCTTGTCGAATGTCAAAGCACCTGCGCAACCTGCTCTACAGTCCTTCAGATTATTTCTCTCATTATGAATATTTAATACGAAGAACACTGACGTCCCTACTCGCGCCCATTGCAGGAACGCTGACGTTGGTTGACGTTGGTTGATATTGGTTGATGTTCGTTGACGTTGGTTGACGTTGGTTGATATTGGTTGATGTTCGTTGACGTTGGTTGACGTTGGTTTAAGAACTGCCCTCTCCACACTCCCACACCCCTATCTGTGTACGCCCCTGCGTCCCTCTCCAACGAGGGCTGTTGTCACGTCATCGAGTTGCCACTCCAATTCGATAAATACTTTATCTATAAGTTTCTTCCATCTTTTAGAATTTCAATTAGAGATAAAATGTCAGCTTTATTTCTAAGTTGATCAATCGATTTTTGGGAATTTCTACCCTTAGCTCACACTTTCGATCCCAGTCCCCGCAGACACGCCTGTTCTGCTAGACGAGTGCTCGCAGGCAGTGCGGGGGGTGAAGGCACCAGCGTCAGCGCGGCGAGACGGAGCTCAGTCCAAGAAAGACGTTGCAATATAATGGCGATTCCTCCATACTCTGTGGTGCTTAATTTAACAACAGTGACTGTGTTTGGATTGGCCATTGTGTCGACAATGTAGAACTTCATTCGCCGAAAAATTACATCAAATTACATCTATAATTCAGAGCTCCATATGCTTAAAAATTACATCAAATTGTGGGTTCCATATGATTTGGGTTCATCAAATTCGGCACCCATTTTGCATCAATCGACATTTGTTATCATTGAAGTGCCTCTGTCTATTTGCACATCACTGACGGCCAAACGCAACCCGTGAGGTATGTTCGCACTGGTGCAGGCATAGCTAACCTTGCTACTCTCACTGCGGCGTCGTGGTATGTTGAGCGTCATCAACCATCATGTTCAATAGTGAGAAAAGTACAACCATTTCCATTGTAAGGAAGAAGGAGAAAATGAGAGAGAGTTGGGGGGGGGGGGATGAATAGTAAATAATAAAAGGAGGAGACGCTAATAATGGCGAGACTGAAGACGCACGAACACATGATTGCCTTGAAAATGCGACTGTTCTACCATGCTCGACACGCTCACCAAACGAATCATTCAATAAAATTATCCACTAAATGGACTCTACCGATATATTAACACAAAATTATCTTGCTTTTGACCCTTTTTATGGTGAATAGCAAATATATCATTGCAATGATTTAAAAAAGAACGTAATTCTAGTCATTCGAATGAGACGCATAACATCTGATGCCGCAGCATCGAGTTGAAATTCCCCAAGTTTGAAGAAAAAGGAACCTAAAACATGTGGTGCACCAGCGGGGGTATATTAATGAACTAGAAATGGCGACTTGCGCTGCAGTGAAGGGGGCATAGCAGCAGTGAAGAGGGCAGTGCTGCAGTGAAGGGGGCAGTGCTGCAGTGAAGGGGGCAGCGCTGCAGTGAAGGGGGCAGTGCTGCAGTGAAGGGGGCAGTGCCGCAGTGAAGGGGGCAGTGCTGCAGTGAAGGGGGCAGCGCTGCAGTGAAGGGGGCAGTGCAGCAGTGAAGGGGGCAGCGCTGCAGTGAAGGGGGCAGTGCTGCAGTGAAGGGGGCAGCGCTGCAGTGAAAGGGGCAGTGCTGCAGTGAAGGGGGCAGCGCTGCAGTGAAGGGGGCAGTGCTGCAGTGAAGGGGGCAGCGCTGCAGTGATGGGGGCAGTGCAGCAGTGAAGGGGGCAGCGCTGCAGTGAAGGGGGCAGTGCAGCAGTGAAGGGGGCAGTGCTGCAGTGAAGGGGGCAACGCAGCAGTGAAGGGGGCAGCTCTTTAGTTGTTTTTTTTTGAGGAATCGTCAATGTATTCGGGACTCCACTTCCAGCCTCCATTCGCGTGTGTGCAGGCTACTTCTTAGCCCACACAGCAACGAATCACCTCTTTTTATCGATAGCGTCAAATTCTATAAGTCATGGTATACCTGCGCTGCGGGGTATAGGTCATGGTATACCATGGTGGGCCTATACCAACGCTGCATAAGTCCGTCACACCAGGCACAGAGAATCCCGCTATCGACGGTCAAGGGAAACGCGCCCGTCAAAACCGCCTAACTCGCAGCGGTCAGTAAGTGATGCCGCGTCTAGCGGGGTGTCCCTCTGGTCTCCTGTAATGCCGCGCTAACCGTGACAGATGGCAACACCGCCGGACTGGAATGTCGGCGCCTCAAACACGGAATGGGGCCGCCGGGAATGTAGGCCGCGCTAATTGGTACGTTGTGCAGGTGGTGCGTGGTGCAGGTGGTGCGTGGTGCGGGTGGTGCGTGGTACGGGTGGAGCGTGGTACGGGTGGTGCGTGGTACGGGTGGTGCGTGGTGGAGGTGGTGCGTAGTGAAAATGGTGCGTGGTAGGGGTGGTGCGTGGTGGAGGTGGTGCGTGGTGGAGGTGGTGCGTGGTGAAAATTGTGAGTGGTTCATGTGGTGCGTGGTGGGGGTGGTGCGTTGTGGAGGTGGTGCGTAATGAAAATGGTGAGTGGTTCATGTGGTGCGTGGTGCGGGTGGTGCGTGGTGGGGGTGGTGCGTGGTGGAGGTGGTGCGTGGTAAAAATGGTGCGTGGTGCGAGTGGTGCGTGGTGGGGGTGGTGCGTTGTGCGTGTTGGGGATGGTGTGTGGTGCGTAGTGGGGGTGGTGTGGGATGTGCGTGTGGTCCGTGGGGGGGGTGGTGCGTGGTGGGGGTGGTGCGTGGTGCAGGTGGTGCGTGGTGCAGGTGGTGCGTGGTGCAGGTGGTGCATGGTGCAGGTGGTGCATGGTGCAGGTGGTGCATGGTGCAGGTGGTGCGTGGTGGGGGGTGGTGCGTGATGCAGGTGGTGCGTGGTGCGGGTGGTGCGGGATGCAGAGGGTGCGTGGTGCGGGTGGTGCGTGGTGCGGGTGGTGCTACAGGCAGTGCGTGCCGTGCGCCAGACACACCTGCAGCAACACGCTGAGGCGCAGGGAGCCAAACCAGAGAGCGTCGCACCTGCAGCAGGTCAGCCAACACTGCAGCAAAGGTGACGGGTCACTCCGCTGAGTCGCCACTGAGTGACTACGCGGAGATCCGAGATGGCTGAGGTTAAATACGAAAAACATCGCTCCGCTTTGCTTCTTTCTCTTCATCTGGTTTTTATTGTAGACCGTAGACTGAAGGCAGGGGGAAGTAAAGTGAACTGTACAGTGATATGATGAAAGCCTATGTGAAACTCGTCCATTTTTTATTTGGATCAACTGTAAAGAGAAAGATAAATGAAAATCTCTAATAACACCGGTCACGGCTAGTAGTCCTGAACAAAGAGATTCCACCGTCAGTAGCATTGCAAGGCGAAAGCTAAGCTCGACCGTGTAAACGAGAAGGAAAGTTTATCTTTGAAAATGTTCCTCGAGACGCGCCCGCCCCTCACAGGCACAGGCAACTCAATTTTGTCACGTCAGCAGCAGAGGCGGCGGTCGGTAGCACTGATACCGCAGCGGCCCCACACTGACGTCCTCACCGCTACTCTCCTTCCCTCTCCTCTCCCCTCTTTCGTCTTCCTCCCCTCTTCTTTCTTCCCCTCTTCCATCTTCCTCCCTCTTCCTTCTTCCCCTCTCCTCCCCTCTCTCCTCTTCCTTCTTCCCCTCTCCTCTCCTTTCCCCTCTACCTCCATAGTGCTATGGGCGATGTGCGTACAGGACGATAGCGTCAGAAGAAGCAGCACAACCGAAACATCTTGGATCCTGCAGCCACACGAAGTTAGGCCTGCAGAGTGTGGAATGAAAGTTCCGTTTAGTAAGCAAGCTGTGTTGCACCAGAAAATATGTCCAAAATGTGAAATACCCAACTCGCCATGGTTACAAATGGCGCTCACACGAGAATATCGCGTGCTGTTGGTGCTATCAGAACCGCTCCGTGTTGTGTAGCCTGCCGTGAGCTGGGAATCCATCAGTCGAATTCATCTGTTGGGATGACGTCCTGCTGCTAGTAATAAGGCATTTGAAGGACCAATGTACAATATGATGTATATCAGGCCTTATTGGAATTAAACGTCTTTTTTTTTTAGGACAAGCTTTTTTAGATGTTTATAGGTTACAATTATTCCTCTGTTTCGCTCGATATATGTGCCTATGGTTTCAGAGACGGTTAACAAAGTTGCGCATATATCTCACATAACGTTTTTCATCGCATTTCATATTTTCTTCGCCTTTATGTTATTTTTTCCCGCTCAAAGTGTTGATTTTTTATGCGCTATTCTCAGAATAATTTTTTCAATCATTGATTCGTTTTCGTTATTTACTCACGCTGGTCACGCCTGTTACTGCGTCCATTGGCCTTCCTCTGTGTACTATTTTCATTTCACTTTCGCTTTTACTCTATCCTTCGTTAGGGGGCAGGAGCGCCCCCCGCGCCATGCCCCTCCCCCGCGAAATGTAGAGCTGGGGCCCAGTTTCAGTCACCGTTCTAAGTAAAAAAATGAAAAGATTGCAGATAATTAATGTCTGCCTCCCCCACCCCCCCAAATTATTTGTCGTGGATCCTGGCCCCCCGAAATTTTCGACTGGCTGCGCCACTGCAGGGAGGCACAAAATCCTCCCTCGAGACCGAACTCTCTGTTTTATTAAAGTCAACCGACACGGCAGACCAGCACTGGGACTGCCGCCCAGTGACGGTCACAAGTGGTCGTAATTACCGTGCGTGTCGTTATTGGCCGCACTTTGGTGTTGCCGGTATTGAAGGGAAACGCGTGTGATGTGACACCTGCACCATGCACCACTTGCCCCTCCTGCACCACGCGCCTCCTGCTGCACGCTACTGCAGCAGGCAGGAGCACGTGCCGCAGAGGCAGGCACGACGCAGACATGACTTGCATTCTCACACGCGTTGCTCAAGTACCCCGTGACCGCTACTCGCGTGTCCACACGTGCAACACGTGACCAGTACCACCCCCCACCCGCTGCACATACCCCCCCCCCTCTCCTCCCCCCCCCCCCCACTCTGCCAGTCCGACGAGTTTTCATATTTTTGTTCCACGCGATAACGGCTCGTCGTCGCCCCCTCTATCTCTTTCGGTTGACTACCGCCCTTTTGTATCTGGTCAAGGGGGGGAGATGGGGAGGATATGGGTGGGGGGGGTTAGGGGGTAAGCCTAAGATAGGAGGTTCACAGCCTGGTTTTCATTAGTGACAAGTAATAAGTAAATAAAGAGTTACGTAAGGTCTATCAGTAACAACTAAGGTAATAGCGGCAAGAAGAGCTATGCGAGCAGGCCCTGCAGTGTGGGTCATCGAGTTTGTGTCTCTACCCTGGGGCTATCGGCCGAGGCCATTAAATTGTCTCATTAAATAAAGGAGAAAAATAAGAGGGAAATGCTGACTAACATAAGACATACTAACATAAATCTGAATTATTCAATACAATTTGTCTCATTAGAGACTGGTGGTTACGGCATGTAAATATCGGCATGTAAATATTTACGGCATGTAAACACCACGGTGAAGAGAAATGAACGTTCGCATGGCCAATGAAAGAAAATACTTCAGGATTGATATGATGAGGCTTCTGAAAACTCGTACTCAAAATTGAAAATCGATATTGAATGATAGGAACACAACGCAAATGACCACAGGAGTGAGATAAGAATCGAACCTTGAAGGAACAACATGAAATGGTGGCAAAGCGGCGGAAACTTAGCACCGGGTAGGAACATTTAAACGTTAGGATAGTGTTCACAAGCAGAGGCAAATGGCTCACAGTCAATGAAATAAGTTAATGCATATTGATTATAGTTTTTCAAGAAACTATAGGAAACTAGATAGTGTAAACGATTTTCACCAGATGTCACGTTGTGATATCGCAACCTATCAGCTTAATGGCGGACGCTCAACAGCGCTGACTTAGGCCGGGTGAGTTGAATGTGTCTAAGTTGACATCATCGCGATTATGTTGAATTGTTTGCAAAATTTTCGTACATTGATGATGTAAAGTCTGAAATATCTCATAAAAGAAAATGACATAAAGATTCACATAGATCTGCACTCAAAAACAATGCAGGGTCAGTAGATAGAATTAATTTTTGCTCCCATGCGAAGCGCAATGTTCTCTTTTTCTTGCAATTGCCTCTACAATCCTCGTTGTGAAAAGAAAAGTCATTTGAAATATTTGTCTTCCCGTGGTCAAAATTGGGAACTGATGCCAATAAAAGTGAGCAGAGCGAGCATCCAAATGTGACATTACAGAGGTGAAAGCATTGGGTCCTGGCTGTACGCATTGTACGCATGGTGTTATAAAGGTGTTGGTCTCTTATGTTAACGTAGACTGTAATTGACGCTTTCATATTTCATTTGTTCATATATCAATAGCTAACATCTGTAATGAGGAAAGAAAATTGGCCGGCCAATATTAGGATTTTCGAAGCGTCACACACAATTGATGCATGTCAGTTTGTAATTGGGAATTATCTGCAGAGCGATCGTGTAATTGGATATAATTTGAGTGAGTACAGAGCGTAAACTTTAGCGACGCAAGCATATTTAGCGGACAGGTTCTGCATCCAGCATACAGGAATATCCCTAAGGAAAATAGATGATAGAGTTGTAAGTCTGTCTGTCACCTGAACTTGGTGGGTACGGGCAAAAAATTAATTTTTGTAGGCTCATTCTAGTGTATAGTTACGTTAGTGTTGTGTTGGCGCTTTACTCGTGCAAATTACAGTATCATTTGTACGTGTGTGAAGGTGTGCCTTCCTTCCACTCCGAGATGTCCTTGTGCAAGCAAATTGGCTGGGGCGAAGACGTCTCGTGATTATTGATAACTGAGTTGCCTCATAAATTATTCCTTCAATTACTGCGCAAATGTTTAATTTATTGGCCACATTATGCGCGATAAAAGTTATAAAGGAATAAGAAAAGAAAACTTTCATTTCTTCGTGGCCCAGCACACCTACAACACGTGGCCCAGCACAGCAGCACACAGCAGCACACAGCAGCACATAGCAGCACATAACAGCACACAGCAGCACACAGCAGCAAACAGCAGCACACAGTAGCACACAGCAGCACACAGCAGCACACAGCAGCACACAGCACCACACAGCAGCACACAGCAGCACACAGCAGCACATAGCAGCACATAACAGCACACAGCAGCACACAGCAGCAAACAGCAGCACACAGTAGCACACAGCAGTACACAGCAGCACACAGCAGCACACAGCACCACACAGCAGCACACAGCAGCACACAGCAGCACATAGCAGCACATAACCGCACACAGCAGCACACAGCAGCAAACAGCAGCACACAGTAGCACACAGCAGCACACAGCAGCACACAGCAGCACACAGCACCACACAGCAGCACACAGCAGCAGCCCCGTAAGCCCACATTACGGCCCCGTAACGCAGGCTCACGCTGGCCTGGAGCAGCTCAGCAAATTTGCCTCCTAAATTTACTGCTGCGCGCCAGCAGCCCGTCGGCGTGACGGCGGTAACGGTACGGCAACGCTCCGGTACAGCAACACTCCGGTACGGAAACACTCTGGTACGGCAACGCTTCGGTACGGCAACACTCCGGTACGGCTACACTCAGTACCGCAACGTTCCGGTACGGCAACACTGCGGTACAGCAACACTCCGGTACGGCAACACTGCGGTACGGCAACACTCCAGTACGACAACACTTCGGACGGCAACACTGCGGTACAGCAACATTCCGGTACGGCAACACTTCGGTACGGCAACACTCCGGTACGGCAACACTCCGGTACGGCTACACTCAGTACCGCAACGTTCCAGGACGGTAACACTGCGGTACAGCAACACTCCGGTACGGCAACATTTCGGCACGGCTACATTCAGTACCGCAACGTTCCAGTACGGTAACACTGCGGTACAGCAACACTCCGGTACGGCAACATTCCGGTACGGCTACACTCAGTACCGCAACGTTCCAGTACGGTAACACTGCGGTACAGCAACACTGCGGTACAGAAACACTCCGGTACGGCAACATTCCGGTACGGCTACACTCGGTACCGCAACATTCCAGTACGGCAACACTCCGGTACGGCTACACTCCGGTACGGCAACACTCCGGTACGGCAACACTCCAGTAGGTTGCGGTGCGATGCTGGCGTGGTGCTGGCGCGGTTGCGGTCTCTTGCGACGCGGAGCTGAAGCCCTCAGTAGAATAACGAGCCCTCAGCGCCTCGAGGATGAGCTGAACTTCGAACTCAGCGTCCTTCATCGCCCTGACTTTCGCAGCTGAAGCTGTAGTGCAGCTCTGTGCTTTTTCCGAAACTTGCTGCCCAAATTTTGCAGTCTTCCTGACTGTAAAGCTGGCACGTAAAGCTGATTAGAAAATGGCGGGAGTTCGCTTCCGTAGGAGTAGGAGAAGTGAGAGTAGCAGTACTGAAAGGGAACACTGGTGAGAAGAGCTTATGGGTAGAAAGGTGTTGAAGACGAGCCTTGTTTTCAAGTTAGAGCCTCAGTTCATTTGTGAAAAGAGTTTGACAAGAGGATTAGAATCGCTCCTTCGATCAGCCATCCCAGCGTGAATATATATATACACGGGTACAAATGATTTGAATTTTGTATCAGTACTACGGTTCTCATCCTATGTATAATGTTTCCGAGGTGTGACGGAGGCGGCCCTCATTTAGCAAACGTTGAAAAACGGCTGAAGCCCGTTTTATACCGAATGAGAAAACGGCCTCCGAGCTCACGAGACCCGTTTTATACCAAATGAGAAAACGGCCTCCGAGCTCACGAGACCCGTTTTATACCAAATGAGAAAACGGCCTCCGAGCTCACGAGACCCGTTTTATACCAAATGAGAAAACGGCCTCCGAGCTCACGAGACCCGTTTTATACCAAATGAGAAAACGGCCTCAGAGCTCACGAGACCCGTTTTATACCAAATGAGAAAACGGCCTCCGAGCTCACGAGACCCGTTTTATACCAAATGAGAAAACGGCCTCCGAGCTCACGAGACCCGTTTTATACCAAATGAGAAAACGGCCTCCGAGCTCACGAGACCCGTTTTATACCAAATGAGAAAACGGCCTCAGAGCTCACGAGACCCGTTTTATACCAAATGAGAAAACGGCCTCCGAGCTCACGAGACCCGTTTTATACCGAATGAGAAAAGGGCCGCGAGCAGTAAGGGCCGTTTTATGCGAAATTAGAATTTTCTAGCGATTGCGTGACTTAAAATAGTCACGCTATTCAGCAGCAGTGCTGTGATCTTGGACCAGAATGTTGCTTTGCAGACTTTGGGGGAAGGTTAGTGAGAGAAGACGCAGTAATGGGCCTTCTCTGAGGAGCCATACTTTGAGAAACGGGCTAATTTAGGCAGGTCTAACAAGCAAGGAGTTAAAGGGGATCATTTCCCTACAGTTTGAGTGAGAGCCTGGACTGCGTATCTGCCATCATCCTCGTGCATCACCCAACACTTGCAGGCAGCTTCAAATGCTGTAGAAGTTCTAGTAAACTAGGACAACGCCCCACACTGTGATGTTGGTGCAGCGGAGGATCGCATCAGGTGGAGGGGCCGTGACGCTCGTAACGCGTACAAAAAATGCGTAAACGTCACCATACTCACGCCCATAGTAGAGAGGAAGTTAGTCGTCAGCTCGATAGAAATCTTATCTATACTTCCTCAAATTACTGTGCTCTTTTATTTCTAATTCGTATCCTGGATATGTCTAACGAATACCTCATATTGTTACATCACATGCTACTGCCTTATTTTATTGAGAAAAATTATACCAAAACGCATCCGAACTTGTTAAGTAATAAGCTAAATATTTTCTTTCAAGAAATTCCTCTGCTGTTCAGAAAGTTAAGACGCTAAAGATTAGTTCACTAAGCGAAGACGCCAAAGTTCACTCGCTGGCTGAGCAAGCATTTTGTCTCGTACCAAGTGCAATTAGGAAAGTAAATGCATATTTGTAGCTCTGTGACGCCCTCAATGGTGGCTCTAGGACAACGCTTTGTTTGTGGAGTGAAATCTGTTCATTTTGATGGCAACACTTAGAGTTCTTCTCAGTAAACGCAAGAGCTGCAGCACACAGCACCTTCTATTCCGCTTAGAACTTACGCTGCCAGCTGCACCGCTGCGACGTCTTATACTACTTAAAAATACGGCTTGTGAGTCGCCTTAGTGACGAAACTGCTCCGTGATCCATCTTCTCAAAAAGGGAATCAGACTTGGAGGGAGGGAGGGCTCCCACTTAGGAAAGAAGAAGCTCCCACTGAGGAAGGGAAGGGTTCTGACCTAGGGGAAAGGGCTCCCACTTGGGGAGGGTGGGCTCGCATATGGGGAAAAAGGGGCTCCCCCTTGGGGAGGGAGGGCTCCCAAGGCAGGGAGTTGGGAATTAAGGGGGCTCCCATATGGGGAAAAAGATGCTCCCACTTGAGGGATGGAGGAACTCCCACTTGCAGAGGGGCTCCCACAAACCGCCGCCTGATGAGTTACGAGAAGAGAAACATTCAGCGCGAGCCACCGAGTCGGAAATGAAAGATTTAGGCGGCGCGACGCGGCTGAGGGCAGGAAACGGACCGTGGGAGAAAATGTGGCTGTAATGAGGGGAAACTGATCAGGTGGAGCCAGGGTGGTGCAGTGGTGAGGGGAGAGGCAGGGAGTGAGGGGAGAGGCGGAGAGTGAGGGGAGAGGCAGAGAGTGAGGGGAAAGGCAGGGAGTGAAGGGAGAGGCGGAGAGTGAGGGAGAGGCAGGGAGTGAGGGGAGAGGCGGAGAGTGAGGGAAGAGGCAGGGAGTGAGGGGAGAGGCAGAAAGTGAGGGGAGGTGCAGGGAGTGAGGGGAGAGGCAGGGAGTGAGGGGAGAGGCAGGGAGTGAGGGGAGAGGCGGAGAGTGAGGGGAGAGGCGGAGAGTGAGGGGAGATGCAGGGAGTGAGGGGAGAGGCAGGGAGTGAGGGGAGAGGCGGAGAGTGAGGGGAGAGGCAGGGAGTGAGGGGAGAGGCGGAGAGTGAGGGGAGAGGCAAGAAGTGAGGGGAGAGGCGGAGAATGAGGGGAGAGGCAGGGAGTGAGGGGAGAGGCAAAAAGTGAGGGGAGGTGCAGGGAGTGAGGGGAGAGGCAGGGAGTGAGGGGAGAGGCAGGGAGTGAGGGGAGAGGCGGAGAGTGAGGGGAGAGGCGGAGAGTGAGGGGAGATGCAGGGAGTGAGGGGAGAGGCAGGGAGTGAGGGGAGAGCGGAAGTCATGCACCAAATGTGAACGATAACAGAACAACTTCATGTAAAAATAAATTTCCGAGTACAGAAACAATATAAAAAGTCTTTACAAATTCAAATACAAGTGGCTTGAAAACTAATAAGTATTTCATACAGAGTAAAAACAAAGGCAAATATCCAAAGGCCAGGCAACAAAGAATATATGATATATTCAAAATAGAAAAATTGCGATGAGGGTTTTTTCGTAGCGACGAGGCCGCACGTGAGCAAGCACGTGGAGGCACGTGAGGTGCACGTGTGAAGTGAGATGGGGGGGAGGGGGGAAGGGTAGAGGTAGGGAGAGGGAGAAGGGTAGAGAGGGGAAGAGGAGAGGGGGAGGGGTGGAGAGGGAGAGGGGCATGTACGAAATGTTGATGCAAAAGTTGAGGAAGAGCTGAGGACAAGACGGGACAGCGAGGGGAAGTAAACAAATGAGGGACAAAAATTGCCTGATATTTCACGCAGATGAGACGGTGGGACGCGCACCTGGGGCTGCGAGAGGAACTGAGGGAACTGAGGGGAATAAGGGGAGTGAATGGAATGAGGGGTATGAGGGGACTGAGGGGAATGAAACGAATGAGAGGACTAAGGGGAATGAAGGGAATGAAAGGAATGAGAGGATTGAGGGGAATTAAATGAATAAGAGGACCGAGGGAACTGAGGGGACTGAAAGGAATGGGAGGACTGAGGGGAATGAGTTGACTGAGGGTAATGAGAGGACTGAGGGGAATGAGGGGACTAAGGGGAGGAATGAGCTGGTGCAGGCGAGTGGGAGGGGGGGGGAACACCTCCCCTCGAGCTGGGGAAGAGCCGCGCCATTAAGGCAGCAGGTGTTTCAGGATGTTCAGCGCCGGGAATGTTAACTAGGAATTGCGGGAATTGTGCTGAGAGGATTACCGGGAACTGCCAAGCAGGAGTTGCATCGCGTCAAGTATCAGGAATTGCTGGGAATTCCCGTCAGCAATTACTATGGATTAGCTAACAGGACTTGCTTTTAATATTGTGTCAGGAATTAAAACGACGTTAGTCGTTAAATTTAAAAAGGTATTTTATATACAATTTAAGAAATGCAGAAGTTTTGCAAGAGAGGTCGCAGCACTGAGGCTGAACATCAATTCCTAGATTGATATAAGGCGCTGAACACGAAGAAGGCGGTGGATACAAGGCGCTGAACACGAAGAAGGCGGTAGATATAAGGCGCTGAACACGAAGAAGGTGGTGGATACAAGGCGCTGAATACGAAGAAGGCGGTGGATACAAGGCGCTAAACACGAAGAAGGCGGTGGATACAAGGCGCTGAATACGAAGAAGGCGGTGGATACAAGGCGCTGAACACGAAGAAGGCGGTAGATATAAGGCGCTGAACACGAAGAAGGTGGTGGATACAAGGCGCTGAACACGAAGAAGGCGGTGGATACAAGGCGCTAAACACGAAGAAGGCGGTGGATACAAGGCGCTGAATACGAAGAAGGCGGTGGATACAAGGCGCTGAACACGAAGAAGGCGGTGGATACAAGGCGCTGAACACGAAGAAGGCGGTAGATATAAGGCGCTGAACACGAAGAAAGTGGTGGATACAAGGCGCTGAACACGAAAAAAGTGGTGGATACAAGGCGCTGAACACGAAGAAGGCGGTGGATACAAGGCGCTAAACACGAAGAAGGCGGTGGATACAAGGCGCTGAACACGAGTAAGGCGGCGGAACAGCACACACTCCCCACAAAGGACATTTGAATGTAACTATCGAGCGAACCTAGTGTCAGGGAGTCAAAGAAATGTCACAAAAACTTGGTAGTGGTGCTACAGCGTGGTCAGCCCACCCGAGCAGGTCCGTTCGCTGGAAAAGCTCGGTAAATGGGTTCCGTAGGAGTTCAGTGAAAGCAAAAAGTTTGAAGCGTGTTCCAAGATTTAATGATTTTTACCTGATCAATTAGTTACTCGTGACGTCATGTAGAACTTCGCGGTAAGCATCGGGAAATAGCCTGCATGATTCTGCCTTATAACCCAAACATTTCCGGATGCCAGCACATCAGCAGGAGATTACGCTGACGCTCTGGCGGTCAGTCGTCGGTATGGCCGCTGCAGCTTCTTAGAAGCCAATCAGAGCGTCAAAGGAAAGGCTTGCTCGCGTCAGTAGAAACAAAGAAATCAAGAATGGTAATCACTACGAGAAATATTTGGTCACTTGCAGAAAAAGTTGACTGTATCGGTGCATGAGCGCGTCGATATTCTGCTCAGATAACGAGCGGCCGCGGGTCGCAGGATGGCGCGAAAGAAAATCACAGCTATCGTATATGAAACTCTCCGTGTCCTCCGTATTCTCATGATCTTCAAATATAAAAAAAATATATATGGTAAAATATAGGGGAACAGGAGCGTGTTCGGCATCCCACAGCAGTTTTATTTTGAGTAGAATGAACGCCCAATTTAAGCTAGAAAGATCCACATTTGTGATTAGATAAAAATTGAAGAAAACATATTCGATCAGAAAGATATTCTTACTAAGGCGAACTGATTGCATAAAATTTATAAGATAAAATCGAGCCATAGACTATCGAGTTATGCTAAAAACAAATAAGTCTGAAAAAAAGATGGCAAACTATAAAAATCTCGCACCCAAACTAGCGTAGGGTTCTCTGAGCAACACTGAACAATTGCGCCAATTGTTTTCTATGAACCATGTGGTACAAGGACCGTGTCCCACCCTCCAGCTCAGTTGCCATTGGGTGCGACAGCGTATCGCTGCTGAAATTATGTTCTCTTTTATAATTGTAGTTACATATATAATCAAATCTAGATTAAGCAACATTAGAAATACATTGCCCTCAATTATTTGTTTGGACTAGTGACATGGGTATTATAATACTCATGTGTGTGTAGCATGTAAGAACTTAGGGATCGTATTTCACTCTATTCTCTTGGTTCTCTGCTTTGCTTCGCAACGATCGGGGAGCATACAACCATTGCATTGAAATGCAAATAGGTAATGATACAAATAAACGAGCATCTTCATCACCACCACCACCACTACTGCAACCTCCTACGAACACCACCATTGCAATCACCACCACCGCCACCACTGCAATCAACAACACCACTGCAATCACCACCACCACCACCACTGCAATCACCACCACAACTGCAATCACCACCACCACCACTGCTGCAACCTCCTACAACCACCACCATGAAGGCCACACGAGTCCATGCCACTCATGCCTGCCCGGAGCGCCCATGCGGACCATAATGTAGGGTCCGAGCCTCGTTTCAATGCCGGTGATGCTCAAGTCCGAACTAAAATCACATTTCGCCTCGCTCCCCATTTTATATTAATGCTCCTCCAGAAGTCTTAAAAAGACCGTAACTTGCGGTCATATTAGAGCCCCAGTTTCATGGCTAAGTTTTATGCATTTCAGCCACATCCTGGCAGTTGTAAAGACGTAAAAAAATGCCTCCCTGCCGCCAATTGCGTTCGGAAAATTCATCTACGAAGTTGCGTTTAAACTTGTATTTAACCATTAAATATTTAGCAGCGCTTTGTGCCCCGTACCGTGTCGACTGTCTCGATTCCTGCAATTTCAGCCCATCACGGCACGAGATTTATTCACCGCAAAGCTCCGTGCGGAAAATGCTCACTCCGGCCCCAGAGAACGGATGTAAGTTGTTGAAAACAACTTCTGACATCAGAGAGAATTTTAAATAGGATATAAATTATTTGCAAGCACAAAATGCACTTCAATCAAAGCAACGGCGTTCAACGCGCTTGCTGAATTTTTGCAATGATATCAGAAAAGTGTGCGTATGTACGAGTATGTGCCTGCTGAGTTCTGAGGCATAGGAGTTCCCAGTGCCAGCACGCAGCAGTTCCCAGCGCCAGCACGCAGCAGTTCCCAGTGCCACCACGCAGCAGTTCCCAGCGCCAGCACGCAGCAGTTCCCAGCGCCAGCGCGCAGCAGTTCCCAGCGCCAGCACGCAGCAGTTCCCAGCGCCAGCACGCAGCAGTTCCCAGCGCCAGCACGCAGCAGTTCCCACCGCCAAACGCAGCAGTTCCCAGCGCCAGCACGCAGCAGTTCCCAGCGCCAGCACGCAGCAGTTCCCAGCGCCAGCACGCAGCAGTTCCCAGCGCCAGCACGCAGCAGTTCCCACCGCCAAACGCAGCAGTTTCCAGTGCCACCACGCAGCAGTTCCCAGCGCTAGCGCGCAGCAGTTCCCAGCGCCAGCACGCAGCAGTTCCCAGCGCCAGCACGCAGCAGTTCCCAGTGCCAGCACGCAGCAGTTCCCAGCGCCAGCACGCAGCAGTTCCCACCGCCAAACGCAGCAGTTTCCAGTGCCACCACGCAGCAGTTCCCAGCGCCAGCGCGCAGCAGTTCCCAGCGCCAGCACGCAGCAGTTCCCAGCGCCAGCACGCAGCAGTTCCCAGCGCCAGCAAGCAGCAGTTCCCAGCGCCAGCATGCAGCAGTTCCCAGTGCCATCATGCAGCAGTTCCCAGCGCCAGCACGCAGCAGTTCCCAGCGCCAGCACGCAGCAGTTCTCAGCGCCAGCACGCAGCAGTTCCCAGCGCCAGCACGCAGCAGTTCCCAGCGCCAGCACGCAACAGTTCCTAATGCCACCACGCAGCAGTTCCCAGCGCCAGCACGCAGCAGTTCCCAGCGCCAGCACGCAGCAGTTCCCAGCGCCAGCACGCAGCAGTTCCCAGCGCCAGCACGCAGCAGTTCCCAGCGCCAGCACGCAACAGTTCCTAATGCCACCACGCAGCAGTTCTCAGTGCCACCACGCAGCAAATCCCAGTGCCAGCACGCAACAGTTCCCAGCGCCAGCACGCAGCAGTTCCCAGCGCGAGCACGCAGCAGTTCCCAGCTCCAGCACGCAGCAGTTCCCAGCTCCAGCACGCAGCAGTTCCCAGCGCCAGCACGCAGCAGTTCCCAGCGCCAGCACGCAGTAGTTCCCAGCGCGAGCACGCAACAGTTCCCAGCGCCAGCACGCAGCAGTTCCCAGCGCCAGCACGCAACAGTTCCCAGCGCGAGCACGCAACAGTTCCCAGCGCCAGCACGCAGCAGTTCCCGGCGCCAGCACGCAGTAGTTCCCAGCGCGAGCACGCAACAGTTCCCAGCGCGAGCACGCAGCAGTTCCAAGCTCCAGCACGCAGCAGTTCCCAGCGCCAGCACGCAACAGTTCCCAGCGCCAGCACGCAGTAGTACCCAGCGCGAGCACGCAACAGTTCCCAGCGCCAGCACGCAGCAGTTCCCAGCGCCAGCACGCAGCAGTTCCCAGCGCGAGCACGCAGCAGTTCCCAGCTCCAGCACGCAGCAGTTCCCAGCGCCAGCACGCAGCAGTTCCCAGCGCGAGCACGCAACAGTTCCCAGCGCCAGCACGCAGCAGTTCCCAGCGCCAGCACGCAGCAGTTCCCAGCGCCAGCACGCAGCAGTTCCCAGCGCCAGCACGCAGCAGTTCCCAGCGCGAGCACGCAGCAGTTCCCAGCTCCAGCACGCAGCAGTTCCCAGCGCCAGCACGCAGTAGTTCCCAGCGCGAGCACGCAACAGTTCCCAGCGCCAGCACGCAGCAGTTCCCAGCTCCAGCACGCAGCAGTTCCCAGCGCCAGCACGCAACAGTTCCCAGCGCCAGCAAGCAGTAGTTCCCAGCGCGAGCACGCAATAGTTCCCAGCGCCAGCACGCAGCAGTTCCCAGCGCCAGCACGCAGCAGTTCCTAGCTCCAGCACGCAGCAGTTCCCAGCGCCAGCACGCAGCAGTTCCCAGCGCCAGCACGCAGCAGTTCCCAGCGCCAGCACGCAACAGTTCCCAGCGCGAGCACGCAACAGTTCCCAGCGCCAGCACGCAGCAGTTCCCAGCGCCAGCACGCAGTAGTTCCCAGCGCGAGCACGCAACAGTTCCCAGCGCGAGCACGCAGCAGTTCCCAGCTCCAGCACGCAGCAGTTCCCAGCGCCAGCACGCAGCAGTTCCCAGCGCCAGCACGCAGCAGTTCCCAGCGCCAGCACGCAACAGTTCCCAGCGCGAGCACGCAACAGTTCCCAGCGCCAGCACGCAGCAGTTCCCAGCGCCAGCACGCAGTAGTTCCCAGCGCGAGCACGCAACAGTTCCCAGCGCGAGCACGCAGCAGTTCCCAGCTCCAGTACGCAGCAGTTCCCAGCGCCAGCACGCAGCAGTTCCCAGCTCCAGCACGCAGCAGTTCCCAGCGCCAGCACGCAACAGTTCCCAGCGCCAGCACGCAGCAGTTCCCAGCGCGAGCACGCAACAGTTCCCAGCGCCAGCACGCAGCAGTTCCCAGCGCGAGCACGCAACAGTTCCCAGCACCAGCACGCAGCAGTTCCCAGCGCCAGCACGCAGCAGTTCCCAGCGCCAGCACGCAGCAGTTCCCAGCGCCAGCACGCAGCAGTTCCCAGCGCGAGCACGCAGCAGTTCCCAGCTCCAGCACGCAGCAGTTCCCAGCGCCAGCACGCAGTAGTTCCCAGTGCGAGCACGCAACAGTTCCCAGCGCCAGCACGCAGCAGTTCCCAGCTCCAGCACGCAGCAGTTCCCAGCGCCAGCACGCAGCAGTTCCCAGCGCCAGCACGCAGTAGTTCCCAGCGCGAGCACGCAACAGTTCCCAGCGCCAGCACGCAGCAGTTCCCAGCGCGAGCACGCAACAGTTCCCAGCGCCAGCACGCAGCAGTTCCCAGCGCCAGCAGCAGCAGTTCCCAGCGCCAGCACGCAGCAGTTCCCAGGGCCAGCACGCAGCAGTTCTCAGCGCGAGCACGCAGCAGTTCCCAGCTCCAGCACGCAGCAGTTCCCAGCGCCAGCACGCAGTAGTTCCCAGCGCGAGCACGCAACAGTTCCCAGCGCCAGCACGCAGCAGTTCCCAGCTCCAGCACGCAGCAGTTCCCAGCGCCAGCACGCAGCAGTTCCCAGCGCCAGCACGCATCAGTTCCCAGCGCCAGCACGCTGCAGTTCCCAGCTCCAGCACGCAGCAGTTCCCAGCGCCAGCACGCAACAGTTCCCAGCGCCAGCACGCAGTAGTTCCCAGTGCCACCACGCAGCAGTTCCCAGCGCGAGCACGCAGTAGTTCCCAGTGCCACCACGCAGCAGTTCCCAGCGCCAGCACGCAGCAGTTCCCAGCGCCAGCACGCAGTAGTTCCCAGCGCCAGCACGCAGCAGTTCCCAGCGCCAGCATGCAGTAGTTCCCAGCGCGAGCACGCAACAGTTCCCAGCGCCAGCACGCAGCAGTTCCCAGCGCCAGCACGCAGCAGTTCCCAGCTCCAGCCCGCAGCAGTTCCCAGCTCCAGCACGCAGCAGTTCCCAGCGCCAGCAGTTCGAACGGTTGGCGGTCTGCCACAGTATTGCTTGTTCGTCTGAATTAGGAGATCATATCTTTAACGCTGTGTTACCAGTTGTCATATTAGACATGCAACTTGAATGAGTTTCAAAATTCCTCCATGTTTAAAAAAATTATACCTTTTTTGGCACCGATTGTCTAACTGGTGACTGCTTACGGGCGCTGTGTTGCACTGCCTACAAACCTGATGAGTTCGCTGCAAATATCTGAACAAAAAACAAAATCTGTAGCCTGACACTTGGCAGTTCGAGGCCATTTAACCACGAGGAAGTTGGCTCACGGTGAAGCAAACATCACTGCAGAGTAATTTGTTAAATTTCAAAGTAAAATTTTAAGGTTAAATACACTTAAAGTAAAAAATGAATTCAAATTAATTTAATAGGTTTTAACGTAAAATTTTCATGTAAAGTACAATTGAAGTAAAATTATCGATTCAAATTAATACGTTAAGTATTGGGTAACATTTTAAGGTCAAGCACAATGAATGTAAAAAATCAATTCAAACTAAAACGCTAATTTTGAATTCAGGCCACCAGCCGAGGCGGGCAGGAGAGCGCACCACCTCGGCAGCGGCCGCACAACCCAAAACTTCATCCAAAATGCAACACAAAATCTCACGTGCGCCACATCCACAACCTGACCGGCGGCGTCTTGGCGGTGCTGGGGCCCGGGGGGGGGGGGGGGCTGGACAGGGGGGGAGGCCTTGAGACCAGTGGGGGTACGGCGGAGGCTGCTGTAATTATCCTAATGTGGCACACGGAGCCTCTCATCTCCCACGGGGGGGGGGGAGGGGGGGAGTGAGGGATGAGCAATACTACTAATGGATATGCTAGGGCAGCTCCTTGATGCAAGGCAATGTGATTCTTAACTCGAGGCAATGTGATCCTTGACTCGAGGCAATGCGATCCTTGACGCGAGGCAATGTGATCCTTGACGCGAGGCAATGTGATCCTTGACGCGAGGCAATGTGATCCTTGACCCGAGGCAATGTGATCCTTGACTCGAGGCAATGTGATCCTTGACGCGAGGCAATGTGATCCTTGACGCGATGCAATGTGATCCTTGACCCGAGGCAATGTGATCCTTGACTCGAGGCAATGTGATCCTTGACGCGAGGCAATGTGATCCTTGACGCGAGGCAATGTGATCCTTGACCCTAGGCAATGTGATCCTTGACTCGAGGCAATGTGATCCTTGACGCGAGGCAATGTGATCCTTGACTCGAGGCAATGTGATCCTTGACTCGAGGCAATGTGATCCTTGACGCGAGGCAATGTGATCCTTGACTCGAGGCAATGTGATCCTTGACTCGAGGCAATGTGATCCTTGACGCGAGGCAATGTGATCCTTGGCTCGAGGCAATGTGATCCTTGACGCGAGGCAATGTGATCCTTGACTCGAGGCAATGTGATCCTTGACTCGAGGCAATGTGATCCTTGACTCGAGGCAATGTGATCCTTGACGCGAGGCAATGTGATCCTTGACGCGAGGCAATGTGATCCTTGACGCGAGGCAATGTGATCCTTGACGCGAGGCAATGTGGTCCTTGACTCGAGGCAATGTGATCCTTGACTCGAGGCAATGTGATCCTTGACGCGAGGCAATGTGATCCTTGACACGAGGCAATGTGATCCTTGACTCGAGGAAATGTGATCCTTGACGCGAGGCAATGTGATCCTTGACGCAAGGCAATGTGATCCTTGACGCGAGGCAATGTGATCCTTGACCCGAGGCAATGTGATCCTTGACTCGAGGCAATGTGATCCTTGACGCGAGGCAATGTGATCCTTGACCCGAGGCAATGTGATCCTTGACTCGAGGCAATGTGATCCTTGACTCGAGGCAATGTGATCCTTGACCCGAGGCAATGTGATCCTTGACTCGAGGCAATGTGATCCTTGACCCGAGGCAATGTGATCCTTGACTCGAGGCAATGTGATCCTTGACGCGAGGCAATGTGATCCTTGACCCGAGGCAATGTGATCCTTGACGCGAGGCAATGTGATCCTTGACCCGAGGCAATGTGATCCTTGACGCGAGGCAGTGTGATCCTTAACTCGAGGCAGTGTGATCCTTGACTCGAGGCAATGTGATCCTTGACTCGAGGCAATGTGATCCTTGCTTGACTCGAGGCAATGTGATCCTTGACGCGAGGCAATGTGATCCTTGACCCGAGGCAATGTGATCCTTGACGCGAGGCAGTGTGATCCTTAACTCGAGGCAGTGTGATCCTTAACTCGAGGCAATGTGATCCTTGACTCGAGGCAATGTGATCCTTGACTCGAGGCAATGTGATCCTTGACGCGAGGCAATGTGATCATTGACCCGAGGCAATGTGATCCTTGACTCGAGGCAATGTGATCCTTGACCCGAGGCAATGTGATCCTTGACGCGAGGCAATGTGATCCTTGACCCGAGGCAATGTGATCCTTGACTCGAGGCAATGTGATCCTTGACCCGAGGCTATGTGATCCTTGACCCGAGGCAATGTGATCCTTGACCCGAGGCAATGTGATCCTTGACCCGAGGCAATGTGATCCTTGACTCGAGGCAATGTGATCCTTGACTCGAGGCAATGTGATCCTTGACCCGAGGCAATGTGATCCTTGACCCGAGGCAATGTGATCCTTGACCCGAGGCAATGTGATCCTTGACCCGAGGCAATGTGATCCTTGACCCGAGGCAATGAGATCCTTGACCCGAGGCAATGTGATACTTAACGCGAGGCAATGGTGTTCCGAAGAGCGGAAGAAGGTAAGCACTATTTAGGATAGAATTAAGGCAATCTACAGCATTGATGCACAAAGTGCGTTTTCCCCAAGATCCCATGCGCACAGAAACACAAAGTGAGGAAGGAAATTAACGAAAAAGATGAAATTTGACGAAGAAAATATCAAAGGAATTACTGAAAACAAGGAGAGCAATAAACCAAAAAAAAGGATGGTCCGCCGCCAAACGAAATAAATATTTATTGTCAACGAACAGAAGGCCTACCCAATGTCAACGAACAGAAGGCCTACCTAATGTCAACGAACAGAAGGCCTACCCAATGTCAACGAACAGAAGGCCTACCCAATGTCAACGAACAGAAGGCCTACCCAATGTCAACGAACAGAAGGCCTACCCAATGCCAACGAACAGAAGGCCTACCCAATGTCAACGAACAGAAGGCCTACCCAATGTCAACGAACAGAAGGCCTACCCAATGTCAACGAACAGAAGGCCTACCCAATGTCAACGAACAGAAGGCCTACCCAATGTCAACGAACAGAAGGCCTACCCAATGTCAACGAACAGAAGGCCTACCCAATCTTCAGCCTTGAGCCCCACATTTCCGAACTGGGAGCGCTAATTCCCACAGACGCAATAGTCGTCTCCCCCTGCGGGCTTAACTTCCTCAAGGTGAATTCAAAGTTGCTCAAAGTTCTGAGTATCTAAAGTAAAAGTTTCATTGAGTTACTCTGCTGAGTTTATCTTTTGTGGGCAAGATTTATGGATCATATAAAAATTTCATTCGCAAGTCAGGCAAGTAAAGAACAATTCGTCCACAGGTAATGATTTTACTACTAGTGAACGCGTACATGTTTATTAACATAAATTTATACACTCGTATCAAAGAAACACATTTTTTAAATAAACATGTTCATTCAGAAAATACTTAATAAAATGCTGCTTAAAACTGGGTAGCCCCTTCGGTGATTGCGACGGTGATGACGTGATTTTAACGATCAATGTTTAAAGATTACCAAACTTTTGACGTATATAGCTAAATATGGGCCTAAAAGGAAAAAGTGCATTTGTACATCACATATCATATCCTTTTTAATTCATTTCGTGGATCATAACCAATTTTACAAATGAGGTTTCTTGAAGAATTTAATGTTGAATTAGATAAACTTGATTTTTAATTGGAGAAAATATATGTCAACACTGAGGTCATTGAAGTTCTATTGTAGGAACTTGATTTTCATTCAGAGGTAATCAATGTTCACCCTGAGTAGTACCAGTTCCAATCGGACGGAATAAATCTTCACTTTAAGGGGGTTGAATTTTTGTTAGAGCATTTAGGTTTGGAACTGGCACAGTCTGCAGTGACCATAGTGATCAGCCCCAACGGCCCCAGCACCCAACGAAGGGGACTCCGACTGTGCCTTGGACGAGCTTGGCGCAGGGGACCTTCATATTTTCGAAGGTGATAACTTTAATAAAGAACGACAGATCTCGGATCGTTCTCGTCAAATGCTCGAGTTTGCTCTATTCACGAGTCGTCGAACTTTTCCACCGAAGACAATCCTGGCCTTTGTGGTGCCAAAAGATTTCCCGTTCAACTTCACAAGATAATCACTACCAAGTTCCCTCTATCTCCCTGTGAAAGCTTCACCACAATATAATGAATTTACCGTTAATTCCTAAATGCACTCATTACACCATCGGCAAACATATACCGTTGAAGTACCGTTCAACATCTACCGTTAGAAAGTCGACTGTACAAACAAATAGAGTTTATAAGAGGAGCTATAAGATCGCCTCCCGGCCTCCACACCGCGCAATCGATGCCATCACTAAAGGGACTCCATTACAGGCCCCGATAAAGGCTAACAGCTTCTGAGATTCAGGCCAATAAATTTAATGTAGGGGGCGTGTCCCCCCAACCAAATAGAAGTACGGGGGCCACCTCCCGTGCTCCTGCTCAATTTACTCTGTCCTCCTGCCAGGACTGGCGCTGCACTTCAGGCAGCGTACTTACGATTAGCCCCGAGCTAAGTATCAAACAAGGTACTAACGCGTACCGCCACACTGGTGGTCAAACAAGGGACTTACGCGTACCACCAAACCTCGCCAGGAGGTTACACAGATGCAAGTGTTACTGAAATACGCTCATGACTCAATTGTTCGATGTTTCACGCTCTCATTATTTAATTTATTAATCAATTAATTTTTATTTGACTCGGAGTAAATTAGGTTTATATATATATCAGGAACTTGGCGCCACTGCTCAGAGATGACGCAAGGAAGTTACACGCTCGTACCGCCGTGCGCTGGCGCTGTGGCTGCGAGTGCTTCTGTCGAGAAGCAATCTTTTGAAAACATTTTAAAAAACGAACTAATTAACGAATTATGGATTCCCGATTCGGAACACACTTTGTTTTAATGACCCAAACCCACGAGAGCTGAGCTGCGACTCGCTCGATGAGCTCTGAACGCGTCGATGAACTGCAGCCTGCAGAGCCTTGCAGCCTTGCAGCGCAGCCTTGCAGCGCAGCCTGCAGAGCCTTGCAGCCTTGCAGCGCAGCCTGCAGAGCCTTGCAGCCTTGCAGCGCAGCCTGCAGAGCCTTGCACCCTCGCAGTGAGCGTGCTGAGACTTGCAGCCTTGCAGCGTGCCTGCAGAGACTTGCACGAGCCTGCAGCGCACGGCCTGCTCCGGTGGCGCCCACGTGCACGGGGCAGAAAATGGAGGAGAATGTCTTCCTTGTGGAGCATTTCTTTTGGCTGAACAAATTAGAATGTATTTGGAATGTATGAACTCCTCCAAGTATTTGTGGTTGCGATCTGTATTCAAGATGAATATGAGTTTGCACAGAACAGTCAATGTCACATGTACTGATAGGAGGGCGTTCGTCGCGGCTGATTAACAATGCAGCGAAAGATAAAATTTGCTTTTAAAGGAATTTAAGGCTTATGCCTGACTGAGCAGCTGGCGCTCACGGTCTCTAAGGTCGGATAGCGACGAATGTTTATCCTTGTCTATCGAAATTTCCGCCTCAGCTCGCCATCTCTCGCGAGGGAAGTGCTCCCTCGCCTTTCCTGTTTTGAAGAACCAATTACCAATTACGAAAATGATTTGTGAAATTTCGAATGGAAAATCACTCTAATATTTCATAAAGTTACTCTTCCAATAGGTTGATGCATGAGAAACCTAAAAACATAGCAGGTGTTTCTACATGTCTATAGATTTTGTCTGTAAGTGATTTTAGCGCAGCGCTGGGGCCGCGTGAGGCACACGCCTCTTGCGTTGTGGCCTGCGCCCCACACCCGCGCCGCAGCAGCGGGTCTGGGCACACTCGGCACACCAGCGCAGGTGGTGGGGCAGGAGAGGCCACAGCTGCGGTATTCTCTCCTCACAACTCGCGCCAGGTGGTGCTGTGTTGTGTCTGTGTGCCAGTGTAGGTGTGGGTATCAGTGTGAATCTTTTTGGCTCTGGGAACTTGTTTTAAATGTTGGCCGTCATCGCGCAAAGTTTTTTTTAATGTTAGTCTGTGTTGTGGTAACTTCTCTTATGCGTTGGAATTTATTATAGAGACGTGTTTAAAATGATGGTCCTAATAGGGAAAATTTATAGCACCTGTTGATGTAATCGAGTAAATGAAATTCAGACGCTGTTCCTTACCGTACAAACATTTTTTCATTACTGGGCCGTTATGTGTTAATTAACGCTTTTTCTAAGTTATTTTTTATTGAATGTCTGGAAGCACTTATGGGAGCTGATGTCATGCACCACAAGAATAACGTACGGTGATATTTGACAACACGTGCAGGATTTTTGCCCCTGCACCCCTCCCCCCCTCCGAGGTACCACCCCCCTCCCCTTCCTTCTCCGCACACACGGGGTTTCCCCCGCACTGACGCATCCAATTCCGCTAGACTCAACAAACGCGCGCGAGGTGTCAAAAAAACAGCGAACTTGATGCTGCAAATCTTGTAGTGATTTTCCCCCATAATCAGGAAGCTAACTCGGAAGCGGTGCGCAGCGGCAACACAACTCGCCTCAAAAATGCGGCTGCAGTCGAAGTTAATTCACTGCGTAGAAATTTTTAGCTCGGCACCGCAAAACGCGGCGGCGGCGTCGGAGCGCATTAGCTGAAGCTGCAAAAATCGATGAACAGAAGCGGTCTGGCCGACATTGCAGCAATTCTTGAGTGCTTAAGCTCTGGATATTGCCTCGGCGGAGCATTTTTAATATTGCCTAGAGTTTAAAGCTCTGCAGAGATCAGGTCTTGTAGTTTATTGCCTCAGTTGAGCCGCAAAAAGCGATATTTAAGCGAAGTTATTGCTGCGGCGCTCCGGACTTATTGCACACACTCGCCCCACACGGGCGTACTTGCGCTGCCCCTCAGGTGTGCTTCTTTTCATGGCACTCCTATTTCTGCCCTGGAACTAATCAGTAGTGCCGAGCTTGTTATCAGTAAGATAACAAAATAAGGGTAGCCTCCGTGCATGTAATTGTACAGGAGAGCGCGCTAGCTGCTCGTGTCAAATGCAACGAACACACGCTGCACAACAGTACATTATCGTGCCTGTTGCTTCAAACAAATATCGGCATCTACGGATGCTTTATTTCCAATTTAAGCCTGATGCACATCACCTTGTACATTGATTTATCAAATGCCTTATAACTAACACCAGGACGCCATGACGGTTACCCCTGGTCAAGCCGGTACCCATTTCAGACACCTGGGTAGAGTGGGGTATTGTGCTGTGAGTTTTTACCCTACACCCAACGGAGAAAGTCGCCACCCAGCGCCGGGATTCGAACCCTCGACACCTTCACGGAAGGGCGGGTTCTTTAACTACGCGGCTACGATGAGCACAGGCAGCTGACCATCGCTGCAACCCTCTTACGTGTCTGTTTCCACATCGACATGCTTACATTAATGAAAGAAATGTAATGCAAAGAACGTTATCCCGCGATCGTCCACATTAGTGCGACCAAGTGCACGCAGAGCGCGCTGCAATGTCCTGAGGAAAAATGGAGTTGAGGAAGAAAATTTCCTACATAGCAACAAGTGAAAACTCCAAATGCAGGATAAAACAATGTCATAGAACTTAGGAATGTCTAAACTGTTACGTTGTCCAACTAACTAATACTTGCGGCAAGAGATTGCATTGGATAGTTTCGATAATTTGTTTGGCCGACTTGATGAAGATTTTGAACCAGATGCAGAAAGTAAAAAAATCGTGAAACCAATTTTTGAGAAATATTCGTCATAAAAAATATATTGAAACGGTATAAAACATGAATGTGGAAATTATAATTTTGTCCAACTGTATTAAGTGTATTTCGATTTATTATGTTTGGTACTATCACTGAACGCAAAGCGTGGTCTGTGACAAGCAAGAAAGCTAGCAAGCCGTTCAACAAGATTATCAGAACCTAATAGAGGTATTAGCTCCCCTGCGGATTGCTGACCAGGCTGCTTTTTCAACTACTTTTTCATCTCAAAATCGGTGGTTGCACTCATGTCTCTCGAAAGCAAAAGTAATGTAAAATTAATGAAAAAATTCCATTATTAGGCAAAAAACAATGGGCCCTGTCTTTCGTTCACTGAACATTTGCAGCAGACCGTATCCACAATACAGAGCGTGCGGTTAGCATGGGAAGTTTTCTTTAAGATATAGACGATTTTCTGCCTGCGCATTATTGAAAGATTTGCGTTATCTGTCCATTGAGAAACGAAAAGGAATTTCCGCTATCTTGTGACTGAAAACAGGGTGATGAATTTTGCTTTATGTTTATCACTGAAAACAGAGCTTAGTCAGGGATTGCGAAGCAAGGAGTTGAACCTAAAAGGCAATTAAAAATTTAAATCTATACAGGTAGATCTAGTGTGTCTACAGCTAGATTCAGTGTGATATTCAAATGCCCTACGGTTCTAAAAAATAATCGCAAAATTTCTGTAGAATAATGAAAATTAAAATGATCAAACTTATTTCAGAAGCACAAAAACTGGAAATTGTCAGCTTCCAATAACCTGTGGGAAATTTGTGCCTGCCACCTGAGCGCAGGCGTGCGGACAGGGCGTCGTGGCGAGCAAAATGCTCCTGCTGCTCCAAGTGCTCTCGATCAAAATTATTAAACCATCTCAAGAAAATAAAATTCTGGCGCAAGATTTTCGAGTGCAGAAACATTTTGCCGTTCACGTTTTTTTTGCGAGAACTGCCATATAAACCAAGGCATAACAAAGTTTCTTCTCACTGAGACGCTTGGCAAAAACAACATCAGCGCATATCATACACGCCTGCATTAATACCAAAAAAGACTTGGAACCACGATGCGCCTGCACGGGTACCACGGCGGAGCAAACAAGGTAGTCATTTCTATGGGGGAAATACTCATCTTGTTCGGCTAGCCAATAGTAAGGCTTCATTTTAAACAAACTTTATGACGTCACCATTGCGGTATGTCGTTAGGCCAATGGTGGTACCAGACTTGGGGCTTGCTGTGTTGCCAGATTCAATATAAGCGCTCCTGTTGGTCTGTCGCCATGACGTCACCGTTGCCACACGGTCGACATAAGCAAGACTAGTTTGACCCTCCCTTGTTTCTTGTACCGTGTTTCTTCTACCCAAGCCCCAGGCGCGTTGAGCGTGTCACCAACGCGGGAATTTCCGCGTCGTCCATCAAGAAGTTTTGATGGTGACCGAAAATTGATGTCCGCCTTGTGTGCTGCAAGCGAGGGGCATTGAGGTGCCATGTTTATTGATGGAGGCGCTATCACCGCCAGGGGGCGCGTGAGAGGCCCATTGCCCCTCGTGTGTGAGAGCAGAGATTACGCCGCTCAAAAGAGGGCCCGAGAGACGTATCGGAAAACCTTCACGCAACGGATGGCGATGCGAGTTGGCAGCAGTGTTTCAGTGCGTTGCGTGGGCTTGGTGCTAGTAACATTTGCAAGAATATACGCACTGAAATTCTAAACAGGCAATTGTGGCATGCTAAAGTGAGTAATTTGGTTTGAAAATATTATGGCCCTAATTGGAGAGGGGAAAATTCCGCACCGTAGGTAGCACATACAGGTCAGTTTATGTACGGTATTGAGTTATTTGAATTTAGGGAGAAGTAAATCCTGTTTGAGAATAAAACAAACTTCAGCACATCCTCCCAGGAGTGCTGCGCTTGTGCGCGGCAAGAAAGTTTCAAAATTGGCCCTCTTTAACCTCGAGTCGAGATGGCGTCATAAATACAATTAGTGAATGTGTACGTGTGCCATCAGCGAATGAAAGCGTGTAACTTATAGCATGGTGATTGAGCTCACTATATATTATTATCATTGTGCTGCACTGGGTCAAAAAAAGCTCACGCGCTTAACGTTAACTTTAAAATTCTTCAAAAACTTTAAAATTCGACCAATCAAGCAAAATTCCAGTGGTCAAGGGTTCATCTCTCGTAAAGTTGAGTGTCAAGTAAAGTCACAGCTGTGCGTTAGAGCACCGCATAAATAGAAAAGAAGCAAGGAAACTTAGCACACAACAGAAAGAGAAGCAAGCGTGCCATATCGTCCTCAATAACTGCTACTTCGCTTCACATTTTTATGTCAGTTTCAGAGCCGTAACTCCTGCAGCCAGACGACCGCACCGCAGAGACACGCGGCTCATATTCATGAAGACAATGTTCTAATGCAGCTCAAAATCCGTCAGATCAGCCAGGGCAAGAAGTACGAGCGAGGTTCATAAACGTCGGAAATATCTACTCAAACTTAATTAAATCAATACCCGTAATTAAACAAAAGCGCATGCCATCATAAATTCAGTTTCGTACAAAGTCTGCATTGCTTCTATCACGGCACAAATTTGTGAGTGGCATCATGAGTTCTGCTGCAATTCGTCAGTCGCCATTACTGCTTGTTTTATTGGCGTGTCATCAGGCGGCGATAAAACACCTCTAATGACTGCCGGCAGCTAAGGTAACTCGAATATTCGTAGCAATTCCAGTAAACTTGAGAAAAACAAGCCTTTTCTCGTTCTCGAAATGTTGAATAGATCCCATTACTCGGACGTGTATGAAGGCTGGTGGGCCTTCTGTGGCACCAGCACTTAACAAAATATTCCGTTTACAGTAAATTTTTTGGTCCACTTTTTAACCTCCAGTGACCCAGGTAACTGAGGAAAGAGTAACTCAAATGTTCGAAGAAATTCCCGTAGACTTTATGGTTCCAATGACACCATGCAACTGCTGTAGGAGTAACTTAAATATTCGGAGCAATTTCCGTAGACTTAATGCTTCAAGTGACCTCAGGCAACCGATGAAAGAGTTACTTAAATGTTCGGAGCAATTCCCGTAGACTTGAAGAACACAAGCTATTCACGTTCTGGAAGTGTTGAAAAGGCCACATTACTCGGACGCGTAAGAACACCGGTGGCTTTTCTGTGGCACCGGAACTTAACCCTTTCGGTACGATAATTCAAATTGTTTGGGTAAAAACTTCCTGGGGAAAAAGTTGTCATTACCCTTAATTGTCAGTGAAATTGTCCTAGTGTGGTGCTTTTAGCTTAAGTAAGTGCCTTCTTCATTATTTTAATTTTAAAATTTTTTGTATCTTTGAAGCTCGATGCTTGGCGACAGAAATTTTTGATGTTGATAATAAAGTTTTCGTATTTACAAAGAAATTATTTATACGTTTTTGCCCGAATTTACCAAAAATCAACAAAGTTCAGAAAAAACTTGCTCAAGTTAAATGGAAAGGGTATTGAATATGTTGCTCGGGTCCTGTAGCATGAACTTACGCGTGCTACAGGGTCCTATGGTAATTACAGGGGCCTATGGTAACCTATGGTAATTTACGCGTGCAGGTTTCTGGAATTGTTTAAGAACTAGTTTAATGAATGTTTGTAATTTCCCTAATTTTGTTATTACTCCAAAATATTCCCTCACTAGTTAAATTAGTTTAAAACTAGGTTAGATGCCCTAAACTGGAAGCACTAGCCAACTTGGCACTGGAGTAGCCGTCAGGACCGAAAGGGTTAAGAAAATAAAATATTTCCGGGAAAATTTTCCGTCCACTTTCGAATTTTTTTTGCAATATGTTGTATTTCTTGTTAAATTTGTTCCCTAGTGTGATCTTTGGAGTTCACTGCCGAGTGGCAGCTCCTTCCTCACTCTGATGTCGGTCACTACCTGATGCCAGAGTAAGTCTGATGATGGTGGTGATGATAACGGTGATATGAGTAGAAAAAGGCTCACGTTAAATGTTTAATGAAGTTGTGAAGAAATTATCGGTAATTTCGTAATGTGGTAATACCATTCATGGAGTGGAAAGTTAAATCTGCTCGGGGAACGACACGAATGCACCAGAGAGCCCCTGGCTTGGAAATTGTGCTCAGCAATTTCAGTCGTTATGTCAGTGCTTCATTTCAGCGCGTCACTTCTGTTTATTTCATTTATAAGAAGCGCAAGTATTCCAAATTGGAACCAAGCTCAAAGTTTTCTATCAGTCCACTTATCTATAGCACCAGGCCCCGTGATTCATGTCCAGAACACGAGAACGCAAAGGCTGCAATGCAATTCAATTTGAGTACAACTTGAGGCTCTATAGTAATTGCGTTAGTTAGATTTAATAAAATCTTTTACAATCAGTCAGAACCGCCGCAGCTTGCGGTGCTCGATCATTTTGCCTTTACCGTCCTCTCGAGAAGTTGCGCTCGATAGCTGCCACAACTCACCTGAGGTCTGCCGCCAGTCTTGCGTCGACTTACCATTTAGCGTGCGTGAAGTCAAGATATGCTAATTCATGCATAAGAGGAGCCACGCCGCTACTGTTCGCATCAATTCTGACCAGCAAGTTGTGCCGCTGTATGAAGAGAGACGAGCCAACGACAGTCCAGTTAATACATGGCGTGAGCTTCAAAGTTGTGCCAATAGACGATCCTGCCCGTCAAGCAGTCTCGCCTTTCATGTTCATGTTTGCCATTTGACATGGGTATTATGATACCAATGTGTAATTATCAACTAAGGATTTTTACGTTGAAATATTTTAAAAACAAATGTACAGCATTTCATACTTCAACTCTACTGGGAATAAACTTTTTTTAGTGCAACGAAGCCAGTCATGCCAGGGGGCGATGACTGGCCTCAACCACAACCGCTCATGACTGCGTTAGAAACAAATTTTAAGCATTTCATGTTTCAATTCTGTTGGAAATAAGCTTTTTCTCAACAAAGCTCGTTCTTGCCAGCCGCAAGTCACGGAGCGATGACAGGCCACAACCACAAGCGCTCGTGACTGCCCCACGCTGCGCCGCAGGCACACGGCCGTATATCAGCGCTGATCGCTAATTCCCTCATGAACAACCCAGCAAATGCTGGTTCATTCATCGCAGCAGCGACCGACGTGTGTTATTGCAAGACTTGTTCTGGAGTCGCGGGCGGTGGATGGCTAAAGTGAATCTTAACGAGCCCCTCACACGCGAGGATGGAGACACTCACGGCGCCCCTCACACGCGACCCGAGTGCCCCTCACAGCGTCCCTCACACGCGACCCGAGTGCCCCTCACACGCTGCCGAAGTGCCCCTCACAGTGCCCCTCACTCACAAAGACCGTTAACTCAGCGCTGCTCCGTTTGACGCCAAGACTCGCTTCATCGCGCCCATCGGTCACCTCCACTCGGCGCTGCCCTCAGGCAGCCCTCGTGCCTATGTATATCTTTGTGCGGGGGTGCTCTGAGGGAACAGACTTGTGCTTGTTTGTGTGTTGTTTCTTGGTGGCAACGTACTCGGGAGGATGTGTGGGCATGTGCTCCGTCAGTGGTACTTGTACTCCATCAGTGGTGCGTGTACTCTATCAGTGGTGCGTGTACTCCATCAGTGGTGCGTGTACTTCATCAGTGGTGCGTGTGCTCCATCAGTGGTGCGTGTACTCCATCAGTGGTGCGTGTACTCCATCAATGGTGCGTGTACTCCATCAGTGCTGCGTGTACTCCATCAGTGGTGCACGTATTCTACCGTCCATCGAGAGCACGCAGCACGCAACGCTCCACTTTCAGCCACGGCTCACGCCTTGGCAATCGTCACTCAATTACGCAGGGAACGAAGTACTTGAAGCTCCGAAGTGGTGCTGAGCGACTGGTGCACGGTATTCTGCGAGGTGCGTAATGCACCCGTGGTGCGTGTGAGCGCCGTGCAGCTCATGGCAACACGCACGGCAGCTCTGCACGCACGCCTGCGCCAACACGCACGGCCACGTCTGGGCAAGTTGTGCGTGAGACCGAGGGGCAAACTTGGCAGTTTTGGGGCGAGCGGCGGCAGTTCGCTGCGTGCGGACGATACTATCATTATTGCAAGGCAATTTAGTTCGGCGCCTAGATGGGGGCAAGCCGGTGAACGGCACAGCGCACCGTGCACTGATGCTAGTGCACAGCACTGCAACACAGCCCTCATCACTAGCAGCACAAGCAGCTCTATGCAACACACAACACAAACATGGCCCAACACAAACACATGCTGCGGCTTGTGGCAACACAGTCCTCCACGCGCCGCTCACGAGTGTAGCGAGGGCTGCAGTTGAGTTATTCTGTGTTTGTTTATGCAGCGGAGCCTGAATGTCTGCACACGCTGCACACGCTGCAAACGCCGCTGCACACGCTGCACACGCTGCACACGCTGCACACGCCGCTGCACACGCTGCACACGCTGCACACGCCGCTGCACATGCTGCACACGCTGCACACGCTGCACACGCCGCTGCACACGCTGCACACGCTGCACACGCTGCAAACGCTGCACACGCTGCACACGCCGCTGCACACGCTGCACACGCTGCACACGCTGCACACGCTGCACACGCTGCACACGCTGCAAACGCTGCACACGCTGCACACGCCGCTGCACACGCTGCACACGCTGCACACGCTGCACACGCTGCATACGCTGCACACGCTGCACACGCTTCACACGCTGTACACGCTGTACACGCTGCACACGCTGCACACGCTGCACACGCTGCACACGCTTCACACGCTGTACACGCTGTACACGCTGCACACGCTGCACACGCTGCACACGCTGCACACGCTGCACACGCTGCACACGCTGCACACGCTGCACACGCTGCACACGCTTCCCACGCTGTACACGCTGTACACGCTGCACACGCTGCACACGCTGCGCACGCTGCACACGCTGCAAACGCTTCACACGCTGCACACGCTGCACACGCTTCACACGCTGTACACGCTGTACACGCTGCACACGCTGCACACGCTGCACACGCTGCACACGCTGCACACGCTGCACACGCTTCACACGCTGTACACGCTGTACACGCTGCACACGCTGCACACGCTGCAAACGCTGCATACGCTGCACTCGCTGCTCACGCTGCACACGCTGCACCTCACAGTGCAGTGCTCCTCACAAATAGGACATCTTTTTCCTGTTCTTCAAAACTTTCAAGTCCGCCATGAGAAGTCAGTGACAAATGCCAGCAATAACATCAACAATAGCAAAAATTGAAACAACAGCAGCACCAATAATATCATCCACAATAGCAGAAGCAGCATAAGACGAGCAGCACAAAGCGGAACATAACACCAGTCGTGTGTTTGTGCACACGCCGCCCTACACCAGCACAACAACACACACGCACAAACCCCCCAAGATTTCTCCCGAAGTGAAACTCGACCTCGCGACCGGCGCTGCGTGCATCAAACGCGCGTCGTCGCCGGAGTAAAAAGCTGCAGGGACCCCCCTCCGTCCCCTCCCAGCCCCTCCCTCCTCCCTCCAGCCCATCCCCTCCTCCCCCCTCCCCGAATGTTGAGACTGTCCTGATCAAAGGGCAGGAGAGTTTGGATCCTGCCCTCGGGGCGGACGAGCGAGGCAGCAAATGTCTCCAAAACTCGAGGCTGAGCCAAGTCTCACGGGCGGGATGTGGCGCTGGCCGAGCTACAAACTTGTGAGGAGAGTCGTTCCACTATCGATAAGTTGTCAGGCATAAGCAAGTATTCCAAAGGGTTCTGGCTAATCAAGTGGACCGTGGGCGCAGGGAGATGACGTGGGCCGTGGCTGCGGGCGACTTCTTGTTCTGTTCTAACGTGCAGGGGATGGACGAGTGAGGCAAGACGTCTACAGTGCTTTTGTAGTTACCGTGTTTGTGAGTGCGTGTGTCCGCAAGGCACCAAAACAAACGCAGCACTCGCTAATTTGTGCAGGAACCATGGGAATGAAAAACCGAAGTTTGAAGTGGTGGAGATAAAGCACGCCGGGTTTGCTGGAGCGAAGTGGGAAGTCAGAAATGGACGCCAGTGAGGGGAGCAAGCAACAAAGACCACACACTAATTGCTCAAAGATGCTTCAGCTGAGAATAGAAGTGCGTGGCAGCTTCGCGGGTGTAGCGTTTGTAAAATTCGAGACTGAGACGTAGAGTATTGCCGTTTCTGCACTGCTGATGCTGGTGCTGGTGCTGCTGGTGCTGGTTCTGCTGGGGCTGCTGCTGATGCTGGTGCTGCTGGTGCTGCTGGTGCTGGTGCTGCGTGCGGGGCGTGATGGAGAAGGATTGAGGACAGCCAAGAGCTGTAAGAGCTGAGTTGGACGTCATTCCAACCAGCAGTTTGGGCGTAAAAATGAACGCGTCAACAGAAGGTGAGGCGAACGCATACACACGCAGCTCTACATTAAGAAAATTTGTAATGTACAACTCACTACTTGAGAAAATTTTCTCGAGTACCAGACAACAACAAGTACCAGAGAGACAGGCGGCTCCCAAACACAGCTCTGCGCAAAATTTCCGCCAGGTTTTCATTTCGTGAGATTTTTGTGGGAATTTGCAAATTCACTGGGAATTTTCTCGCGGTGACTTGAGGTGGTGGTGGTGAGGCAGTGAGTGGTGAGGCGGTGAGTGGTGAGGCAGTGAGTGGTGAGGCAGTGAGTGGTGAGGCAGTGAGTGGTGAGGCGGTGAGTGGTGAGGCAGTGAGTGGTGAGGCAGTGAGTGGTGAGGCGGTCAATGGTGAGGACTTGGAATTAAGAGAATATGAGCTGCATGACACGACCCAACAAAACAAAGGAAGCAGCAGCCCACCTAACAAATACGGACACAAGCGAAACAAAACAACAAAAACGCAACAAAATCCAGCAGCAGAACACGTCCACGTCATGCTGCGATAGAGTTAATTTTGTGACAAATTATTGCCGCTCGTGAACGCGGCCAACCTTTGCAAGGGATCTGCAGAAGTTCGACTGAGGCAGACTGAGGCAGACTGAGGCAGACTGAGGCAGACTGAGGCAGACTGAGGCAGACTGAGGCAGACTGAGGCAGACTGAGGCAGACTGAGGCAGACTGAGGCAGACTGAGGCAGACTGAGGCAGACTGAGGCAGACTGAGGCAGACTGAGGCAGACTGAGGCAGACTGAGGCAGACTGAGGCAGACTGAGGCAGACTGAGGCAGACTGAGGCAGACTGAGGCAGACTGAGGCAGACTGAGGCAGACTGAGGCAGACTGAGGCAGACTGAGGCAGACTGAGGCTGCTGTGACAGAGTTGTTGACAATTTCAGACGGTATGTTGACAGATTTTCGGAGTAATTTTGCAGAGTTTACCTCAGCTTCTCACAATATCACTAAAATTTCACCCCAACTCCACAAAATTCTCACCACACTAGGGTCTATTGGAGTCATGAAATTTAGCAAAGAGCACCTACCAAAATCTGACTGGATGTCACAATAATAAAATAATTATATTAGATCTGAACTAATTTGCTGGAGAACCTGTGTACGTGTTTCTAGAGTCTGTGTACGTGTTTCTAGAGTCTGTGTACGTGTTTCTAGAGTCTGTGTACGTGTTTCTAGAGTCTGTGTACGTGTTTCTAGAGTCTGTGTACGTGTTTCTAGAGTCTGAAGTGTACGTGTTTCTAGAGTCTGAAGTGTACGTGTTTCTAGAGTCTGTGTACGTGTTTCTAGAGTCTGTGTACGTGTTTCTAGAGTCTGAAGTGTACGTGTTTCTAGAGTCTGTGTACGTGTTTCTAGAGTCTGTGTACGTGTTTCTAGAGTCTGTGTACGTGTTTCTAGAGTCTGTGTACGTGTTTCTAGAGTCTGTGTACGTGTTTCTAGAGTCTGAAGTGTACGTGTTTCTAGAGTCTGTGTACGTGTTTCTAGAGTCTGTGTACGTGTTTCTAGAGTCTGTGTACGTGTTTCTAGAGTCTGTGTACGTGTTTCTAGAGTCTGTGTACGTGTTTCTAGAGTCTGTGTACGTGTTTCTAGAGTCTGAAGTGTACGTGTTTCTAGAGTCTGTGTACGTGTTTCTAGAGTCTGTGTACGTGTTTCTAGAGTCTGTGTACGTGTTTCTAGAGTCTGAAGTGTACGTGTTTCTAGAGTCTGTGTACGTGTTTCTAGAGTCTGTGTACGTGTTTCTAGAGTCTGTGTACGTGTTTCTAGAGTCTGAAGTGTACGTGTTTCTAGAGTCTGTGTACGTGTTTCTAGAGTCTGTGTACGTGTTTCTAGAGTCTGTGTACGTGTTTCTAGAGTCTGTGTACGTGTTTCTAGAGTCTGTGTACGTGTTTCTAGAGTCTGTGTACGTGTTTCTAGAGTCTGAAGTGTACGTGTTTCTAGAGTCTGTGTACGTGTTTCTAGAGTCTGTGTACGTGTTTCTAGAGTCTGTGTACGTGTTTCTAGAGTCTGTGTACGTGTTTCTAGAGTCTGTGTACGTGTTTCTAGAGTCTGTGTACGTGTTTCTAGAGTCTGAAGTGTACGTGTTTCTAGAGTCTGTGTACGTGTTTCTAGAGTCTGTGTACGTGTTTCTAGAGTCTGTGTACGTGTTTCTAGAGTCTGAAGTGTACGTGTTTCTAGAGTCTGTGTACGTGTTTCTAGAGTCTGTGTACGTGTTTCTAGAGTCTGTGTACGTGTTTCTAGAGTCTGAAGTGTACGTGTTTCTAGAGTCTGTGTACGTGTTTCTAGAGTCTGTGTACGTGTTTCTAGAGTCTGTGTACGTGTTTCTAGAGTCTGTGTACGTGTTTCTAGAGTCTGAAGTGTACGTGTTTCTAGAGTCTGTGTACGTGTTTCTAGAGTCTGTGTACGTGTTTCTAGAGTCTGAAGTGTACGTGTTTCTAGAGTCTGTGTACGTGTTTCTAGAGTCTGTGTACGTGTTTCTAGAGTCTGTGTACGTGTTTCTAGAGTCTGAAGTGTACGTGTTTCTAGAGTCTGTGTACGTGTTTCTAGAGTCTGTGTACGTGTTTCTAGAGTCTGTGTACGTGTTTCTAGAGTCTGAAGTGTACGTGTTTCTAGAGTCTGTGTACGTGTTTCTAGAGTCTGTGTACGTGTTTCTAGAGTCTGTGTACGTGTTTCTAGAGTCTGAAGTGTACGTGTTTCTAGAGTCTGTGTACGTGTTTCTAGAGTCTGTGTACGTGTTTCTAGAGTCTGTGTACGTGTTTCTAGAGTCTGAAGTGTACGTGTTTCTAGAGTCTGAAGTGTACGTGTTTCTAGAGTCTGTGTACGTGTTTCTAGAGTCTGTGTACGTGTTTCTAGAGTCTGTGTACGTGTTTCTAGAGTCTGAAGTGTACGTGTTTCTAGAGTCTGTGTACGTGTTTCTAGAGTCTGTGTACGTGTTTCTAGAGTCTGTGTACGTGTTTCTAGAGTCTGTGTACGTGTTTCTAGAGTCTGTGTACGTGTTTCTAGAGTCTGTGTACGTGTTTCTAGAGTCTGTGTACGTGTTTCTAGAGTCTGTGTACGTGTTTCTAGAGTCTGTGTACGTGTTTCTAGAGTCTGTGTACGTGTTTCTAGAGTCTGAAGTGTACGTGTTTCTAGAGTCTGAAGTGTACGTGTTTCTAGAGTCTGTGTACGTGTTTCTAGAGTCTGTGTACGTGTTTCTAGAGTCTGTGTACGTGTTTCTAGAGTCTGTGTACGTGTTTCTAGAGTCTGTGTACGTGTTTCTAGAGTCTGTGTACGTGTTTCTAGAGTCTGTGTACGTGTTTCTAGAGTCTGTGTACGTGTTTCTAGAGTCTGTGTACGTGTTTCTAGAGTCTTTGTACGTGTTTCTAGAGTCTGTGTACGTGTTTCTAGAGTCTGTGTACGTGTTTCTAGAGTCTGAAGTGTACGTGTTTCTAGAGTCTGTGTACGTGTTTCTAGAGTCTGTGTACGTGTTTCTAGAGTCTGTGTACGTGTTTCTAGAGTCTGTGTACGTGTTTCTAGAGTCTGTGTACGTGTTTCTAGAGTCTGTGTACGTGTTTCTAGAGTCTGTGTACGTGTTTCTAGAGTCTGTGTACGTGTTTCTAGAGTCTGTGTACGTGTTTCTAGAGTCTGTGTACGTGTTTCTAGAGTCTGTGTACGTGTTTCTAGAGTCTGTGTACGTGTTTCTAGAGTCTGTGTACGTGTTTCTAGAGTCTGTGTACGTGTTTCTAGAGTCTGAGTGTACGTGTTTCTAGAGTCTGGAGTGTACGTGTTTCTAGAGTCTGTGTACGTGTTTCTAGAGTCTGTGTACGTGTTTCTAGAGTCTGTGTACGTGTTTCTAGAGTCTGGTGTACGTGTTTCTAGAGTCTGGTGTACGTGTTTCTAGAGTCTGTGTACGTGTTTCTAGAGTCTGTGTACGTGTTTCTAGAGTCTGTGTACGTGTTTCTAGAGTCTGAGTGTACGTGTTTCTAGAGTCTGTGTACGTGTTTCTAGAGTCTGTGTACGTGTTTCTAGAGTCTGTGTACGTGTTTCTAGAGTCTGTGTACGTGTTTCTAGAGTCTGTGTACGTGTTTCTAGAGTCTGTGTACGTGTTTCTAGAGTCTGAGTGTACGTGTTTCTAGAGTCTGTGTACGTGTTTCTAGAGTCTGTGTACGTGTTTCTAGAGTGTGTACGTGTTTCTAGAGTCTGAAGTGTACGTGTTTCTAGAGTCTGTGTACGTGTTTCTAGAGTCTGTGTACGTGTTTCTAGAGTCTGTGTACGTGTTTCTAGAGTCTGTGTACGTGTTTCTAGAGTCTGTGTACGTGTTTCTAGAGTCTGTGTACGTGTTTCTAGAGTCTGTGTACGTGTTTCTAGAGTCTGTGTACGTGTTTCTAGAGTCTGTGTACGTGTTTCTAGAGTCTGTGTACGTGTTTCTAGAGTCTGAAGTGTACGTGTTTCTAGAGTCTGAGTGTACGTGTTTCTAGAGTCTGAGTGTACGTGTTTCTAGAGTCTGTGTACGTGTTTCTAGAGTCTGTGTACGTGTTTCTAGAGTCTGTGTACGTGTTTCTAGAGTCTGTGTACGTGTTTCTAGAGTCTGTGTACGTGTTTCTAGAGTCTGTGTACGTGTTTCTAGAGTCTGTGTACGTGTTTCTAGAGTCTGTGTACGTGTTTCTAGAGTCTGTGTACGTGTTTCTAGAGTCTGTGTACGTGTTTCTAGAGTCTGTGTACGTGTTTCTAGAGTCTGAGTGTACGTGTTTCTAGAGTCTGAAGTGTACGTGTTTCTAGAGTCTGTGTACGTGTTTCTAGAGTCTGTGTACGTGTTTCTAGAGTCTGTGTACGTGTTTCTAGAGTCTGTGTACGTGTTTCTAGAGTCTGTGTACGTGTTTCTAGAGTCTGTGTACGTGTTTCTAGAGTCTGTGTACGTGTTTCTAGAGTCTGTGTACGTGTTTCTAGAGTCTGTGTACGTGTTTCTAGAGTCTGTGTACGTGTTTCTAGAGTCTGTGTACGTGTTTCTAGAGTCTGTGTACGTGTTTCTAGAGTCTGAAGTGTACGTGTTTCTAGAGTCTGAGTGTACGTGTTTCTAGAGTCTGTGTACGTGTTTCTAGAGTCTGTGTACGTGTTTCTAGAGTCTGTGTACGTGTTTCTAGAGTCTGAAGTGTACGTGTTTCTAGAGTCTGAAGTGTACGTGTTTCTAGAGTCTGTGTACGTGTTTCTAGAGTCTGTGTACGTGTTTCTAGAGTCTGTGTACGTGTTTCTAGAGTCTGTGTACGTGTTTCTAGAGTCTGTGTACGTGTTTCTAGAGTCTGTGTACGTGTTTCTAGAGTCTGTGTACGTGTTTCTAGAGTCTGTGTACGTGTTTCTAGAGTCTGTGTACGTGTTTCTAGAGTCTGTGTACGTGTTTCTAGAGTCTGAAGTGTACGTGTTTCTAGAGTCTGAAGTGTACGTGTTTCTAGAGTCTGTGTACGTGTTTCTAGAGTCTGTGTACGTGTTTCTAGAGTCTGTGTACGTGTTTCTAGAGTCTGTGTACGTGTTTCTAGAGTCTGTGTACGTGTTTCTAGAGTCTGTGTACGTGTTTCTAGAGTCTGTGTACGTGTTTCTAGAGTCTGTGTACGTGTTTCTAGAGTCTGTGTACGTGTTTCTAGAGTCTGTGTACGTGTTTCTAGAGTCTGTGTACGTGTTTCTAGAGTCTGAAGTGTACGTGTTTCTAGAGTCTGAAGTGTACGTGTTTCTAGAGTCTGAAGTGTACGTGTTTCTAGAGTCTGTGTACGTGTTTCTAGAGTCTGTGTACGTGTTTCTAGAGTCTGTGTACGTGTTTCTAGAGTCTGTGTACGTGTTTCTAGAGTCTGTGTACGTGTTTCTAGAGTCTGTGTACGTGTTTCTAGAGTCTGTGTACGTGTTTCTAGAGTCTGAAGTGTACGTGTTTCTAGAGTCTGAAGTGTACGTGTTTCTAGAGTCTGTGTACGTGTTTCTAGAGTCTGTGTACGTGTTTCTAGAGTCTGTGTACGTGTTTCTAGAGTCTGTGTACGTGTTTCTAGAGTCTGTGTACGTGTTTCTAGAGTCTGTGTACGTGTTTCTAGAGTCTGTGTACGTGTTTCTAGAGTCTGTGTACGTGTTTCTAGAGTCTGAAGTGTACGTGTTTCTAGAGTCTGTGTACGTGTTTCTAGAGTCTGTGTACGTGTTTCTAGAGTCTGTGTACGTGTTTCTAGAGTCTGTGTACGTGTTTCTAGAGTCTGTGTACGTGTTTCTAGAGTCTGTGTACGTGTTTCTAGAGTCTGTGTACGTGTTTCTAGAGTCTGAGTGTACGTGTTTCTAGAGTCTGTGTACGTGTTTCTAGAGTCTGTGTACGTGTTTCTAGAGTCTGTGTACGTGTTTCTAGAGTCTGTGTACGTGTTTCTAGAGTCTGTGTACGTGTTTCTAGAGTCTGTGTACGTGTTTCTAGAGTCTGTGTACGTGTTTCTAGAGTCTGAAGTGTACGTGTTTCTAGAGTCTGTGTACGTGTTTCTAGAGTCTGAAGTGTACGTGTTTCTAGAGTCTGAAGTGTACGTGTTTCTAGAGTCTGAAGTGTACGTGTTTCTAGAGTCTGAAGTGTACGTGTTTCTAGAGTCTGAAGTGTACGTGTTTCTAGAGTCTGAAGTGTACGTGTTTCTAGAGTCTGAAGTGTACGTGTTTCTAGAGTCTGAAGTGTACGTGTTTCTAGAGTCTGAAGTGTACGTGTTTCTAGAGTCTGAAGTGTACGTGTTTCTAGAGTCTGAAGTGTACGTGTTTCTAGAGTCTGAAGTGTACGTGTTTCTAGAGTCTGAAGTGTACGTGTTTCTAGAGTCTGAAGTGTACGTGTTTCTAGAGTCTGAAGTGTACGTGTTTCTAGAGTCTGAAGTGTACGTGTTTCTAGAGTCTGAAGTGTACGTGTTTCTAGAGTCTGAAGTGTACGTGTTTCTAGAGTCTGAAGTGTACGTGTTTCTAGAGTCTGAAGTGTACGTGTTTCTAGAGTCTGAAGTGTACGTGTTTCTAGAGTCTGAAGTGTACGTGTTTCTAGAGTCTGAAGTGTACGTGTTTCTAGAGTCTGAAGTGTACGTGTTTCTAGAGTCTGAAGTGTACGTGTTTCTAGAGTCTGAAGTGTACGTGTTTCTAGAGTCTGAAGTGTACGTGTTTCTAGAGTCTGAAGTGTACGTGTTTCTAGAGTCTGAAGTGTACGTGTTTCTAGAGTCTGAAGTGTACGTGTTTCTAGAGTCTGAAGTGTACGTGTTTCTAGAGTCTGAAGTGTACGTGTTTCTAGAGTCTGAAGTGTACGTGTTTCTAGAGTCTGAAGTGTACGTGTTTCTAGAGTCTGAAGTGTACGTGTTTCTAGAGTCTGAAGTGTACGTGTTTCTAGAGTCTGAAGTGTACGTGTTTCTAGAGTCTGAAGTGTACGTGTTTCTAGAGTCTGAAGTGTACGTGTTTCTAGAGTCTGAAGTGTACGTGTTTCTAGAGTCTGAAGTGTACGTGTTTCTAGAGTCTGAAGTGTACGTGTTTCTAGAGTCTGAAGTGTACGTGTTTCTAGAGTCTGAAGTGTACGTGTTTCTAGAGTCTGAAGTGTACGTGTTTCTAGAGTCTGAAGTGTACGTGTTTCTAGAGTCTGAAGTGTACGTGTTTCTAGAGTCTGAAGTGTACGTGTTTCTAGAGTCTGAAGTGTACGTGTTTCTAGAGTCTGAAGTGTACGTGTTTCTAGAGTCTGAAGTGTACGTGTTTCTAGAGTCTGAAGTGTACGTGTTTCTAGAGTCTGAAGTGTACGTGTTTCTAGAGTCTGAAGTGTACGTGTTTCTAGAGTCTGAAGTGTACGTGTTTCTAGAGTCTGAAGTGTACGTGTTTCTAGAGTCTGAAGTGTACGTGTTTCTAGAGTCTGAAGTGTACGTGTTTCTAGAGTCTGAAGTGTACGTGTTTCTAGAGTCTGAAGTGTACGTGTTTCTAGAGTCTGAAGTGTACGTGTTTCTAGAGTCTGAAGTGTACGTGTTTCTAGAGTCTGAAGTGTACGTGTTTCTAGAGTCTGAAGTGTACGTGTTTCTAGAGTCTGAAGTGTACGTGTTTCTAGAGTCTGAAGTGTACGTGTTTCTAGAGTCTGAAGTGTACGTGTTTCTAGAGTCTGTGTACGTGTTTCTAGAGTCTGAAGTGTACGTGTTTCTAGAGTCTGAAGTGTACGTGTTTCTAGAGTCTGAAGTGTACGTGTTTCTAGAGTCTGTGTACGTGTTTCTAGAGTCTGAAGTGAAATTCAGAAGTTCTAATTCGTTTCTTGACCGCAGCATTAATGCGCCCACCGCAACACTTCACGCTGGATCACGCTTTAATGCGCCCACCGCAACACTTCACGCTGGATCACGCTTTAATGCACCCACCGCAACACTTCACGCTGGATCACGCTTTAATGCACCCACCGCAACACTTCACGCTGGATCACGCTTTAATGCGCCCACCGCAACACTTCACGCTGGATCACGCTTTAATGCACCCACCGCAACACTTCACGCTGGATCACGCTTTAATGCACCCACCGCAACACTTCACGCTGGATCACGCTTTAATGCGCCCACCGCAACACTTCACGCTGGATCACGCTTTAATGCGCCCACCGCAACACTTCACGCTGGATCACGCTTTAATGCACCCACCGCAACACTTCACGCTGGATCACGCTTTAATGCGCCCACCGCAACACTTCACGCTGGATCACGCTTTAATGCACCCACCGCAACACTTCACGCTGGATCACGCTTTAATGCACCCACCGCAACACTTCACGCTGGATCACGCTTTAATGCACCCACCACAACACTTCACGCTGGATCACGCTTTAATGCGCCCACCGCAACACTTCACGCTGGATCACGCTTTAATGCACCCACCGCAACACTTCACGCTGGATCACGCTTTAATGCGCCCACCGCAACACTTCACGCTGGATCACGCTTTAATGCGCCCACCGCAACACTTCACGCTGGATCACGCTTTAATGCGCCCACCGCAACACTTCACGCTGGATCACGCTTTAATGCACCCACCGCAACACTTCACGCTGGATCACGCTTTAATGCACCCACCGCAACACTTCACGCTGGATCACGCTTTAATGCGCCCACCGCAACACTTCACGCTGGATCACGCTTTAATGCGCCCACCGCAACACTTCACGCTGGATCACGCTTTAATGCGCCCACCGCAACACTTCACGCTGGATCACGCTTTAATGCGCCCACCGCAACACTTCACGCTGGATCACGCTTTAATGCGCCCACCGCAACACTTCACGCTGGATCACGCTTTAATGCGCCCACCGCAACACTTCACGCTGGATCACGCTTTAATGCGCCCACCGCAACACTTCACGCTGGATCACGCTTTAATGCGCCCACCGCAACACTTCACGCTGGATCACGCTTTAATGCACCCACCGCAACACTTCACGCTGGATCACGCTTTAATGCACCCACCGCAACACTTCACGCTGGATCACGCTTTAATGCGCCCACCGCAACACTTCACGCTGGATCACGCTTTAATGCGCCCACCGCAACACTTCACGCTGGATCACGCTTTAATGCGCCCACCGCAACACTTCACGCTGGATCACGCTTTAATGCGCCCACCGCAACACTTCACGCTGGATCACGCTTTAATGCGCCCACCGCAACACTTCACGCTGGATCACGCTTTAATGCACCCACCGCAACACTTCACGCTGGATCACGCTTTAATGCGCCCACCACAACACTTCACGCTGGATCACGCTTTAATGCACCCACCGCAACACTTCACGCTGGATCACGCTTTAATGCACCCACCACAACACTTCACGCTGGATCACGCTTTAATGCACCCACCGCAACACTTCACGCTGGATCACGCTTTAATGCACCCACCGCAACACTTCACGCTAGATCACGCTTTAATGCGCCCACCGCAACACTTCACGCTAGATCACGCTTTATTGCGCCCACCGCAACACTTCACGCTGGATCACGCTTTAATGCGCCCACCGCAACACTTCACGCTGGATCACGCTTTAATGCACCCACCGCAACACTTCACGCTGGATCACGCTTTAATGCGCCCACCGCAACACTTCACGCTGGATCACGCTTTAATGCGCCCACCGCAACACTTCACGCTGGATCACGCTTTAATGCGCCCACCGCAACACTTCACGCTGGATCACGCTTTAATGCGCCCACCGCAACACTTCACGCTGGATCACGCTTTAATGCGCCCACCGCAACACTTCACGCTGGATCACGCTTTAATGCACCCACCGCAACACTTCACGCTGGATCACGCTTTAATGCACCCACCGCAACACTTCACGCTGGATCACGCTTTAATGCGCCCACCGCAACACTTCACGCTGGATCACGCTTTAATGCGCCCACCGCAACACTTCACGCTGGATCACGCTTTAATGCACCCACCGCAACACTTCACGCTGGATCACGCTTTAATGCGCCCACCGCAACACTTCACGCTGGATCACGCTTTAATGCACCCACCGCAACACTTCACGCTGGATTACGCTTTAATGCACCCACCGCAACACTTCACGCTGGATCACGCTTTAATGCACCCACCGCAACACTTCACGCTGGATCACGCTTTAATGCGCCCACCGCAACACTTCACGCTGGATCACGCTTTAATGCACCCACCGCAACACTTCACGCTGGATCACGCTTTAATGCGCCCACCGCAACACTTCACGCTGGATCACGCTTTAATGCGCCCACCGCAACACTTCACGCTGGATCACGCTTTAATGCGCCCACCGCAACACTTCACGCTGGATCACGCTTTAATGCACCCACCGCAACACTTCACGCTGGATCACGCTTTAATGCACCCACCGCAACACTTCACGCTGGATCACGCTTTAATGCACCCACCACAACACTTCACGCTGGATCACGCTTTAATGCGCCCACCGCAACACTTCACGCTGGATCACGCTTTAATGCACCCACCGCAACACTTCACGCTGGATCACGCTTTAATGCACCCACCGCAACACTTCACGCTGGATCACGCTTTAATGCACCCACCGCAACACTTCACGCTGGATCACGCTTTAATGCACCCACCGCAACACTTCACGCTGGATCACGCTTTAATGCGCCCACCGCAACACTTCACGCTGGATCACGCTTTAATGCACCCACCGCAACACTTCACGCTGGATCACGCTTTAATGCGCCCACCGCAACACTTCACGCTGGATCACGCTTTAATGCGCCCACCGCAACACTTCACGCTGGATCACGCTTTAATGCGCCCACCGCAACACTTCACGCTGGATCACGCTTTAATGCACCCACCGCAACACTTCACGCTGGATCACGCTTTAATGCACCCACCGCAACACTTCACGCTGGATCACGCTTTAATGCGCCCACCGCAACACTTCACGCTGGATCACGCTTTAATGCGCCCACCGCAACACTTCACGCTGGATCACGCTTTAATGCACCCACCGCAACACTTCACGCTGGATCACGCTTTAATGCGCCCACCGCAACACTTCACGCTGGATCACGCTTTAATGCGCCCACCGCAACACTTCACGCTGGATCACGCTTTAATGCACCCACCGCAACACTTCACGCTGGATCACGCTTTAATGCACCCACCGCAACACTTCACGCTGGATCACGCTTTAATGCACCCACCGCAACACTTCACGCTGGATCACGCTTTAATGCGCCCACCGCAACACTTCACGCTGGATCACGCTTTAATGCACCCACCGCAACACTTCACGCTGGATCACGCTTTAATGCGCCCACCGCAACACTTCACGCTGGATCACGCTTTAATGCGCCCACCGCAACACTTCACGCTGGATCACGCTGTAATGCGCCCACCGCAACACTTCACGCTGGATCACGCTTTAATGCACCCACCGCAACACTTCACGCTGGATCACGCTTTAATGCACCCACCGCAACACTTCACGCTGGATCACGCTTTAATGCGCCCACCGCAACACTTCACGCTGGATCACGCTTTAATGCGCCCACCGCAACACTTCACGCTGGATCACGCTTTAATGCACCCACCGCAACACTTCACGCTGGATCACGCTTTAATGCGCCCACCGCAACACTTCACGCTGGATCACGCTTTAATGCGCCCACCGCAACACTTCACGCTGGATCACGCTTTAATGCACCCACCGCAACACTTCACGCTGGATCACGCTTTAATGCGCCCACCGCAACACTTCACGCTGGATCACGCTTTAATGCGCCCACCGCAACACTTCACGCTGGATCACGCTTTAATGCGCCCACCGCAACACTTCACGCTGGATCACGCTTTAATGCGCCCACCGCAACACTTCACGCTGGATCACGCTTTAATGCGCCCACCGCAACACTTCACGCTGGATCACGCTTTAATGCACCCACCGCAACACTTCACGCTGGATCACGCTTTAATGCGCCCACCGCAACACTTCACGCTGGATCACGCTTTAATGCGCCCACCGCAACACTTCACGCTGGATCACGCTTTAATGCGCCCACCGCAACACTTCACGCTGGATCACGCTTTAATGCACCCACCGCAACACTTCACGCTGGATCACGCTTTAATGCGCCCACCGCAACACTTCACGCTGGATCACGCTTTAATGCGCCCACCGCAACACTTCACGCTGGATCACGCTTTAATGCGCCCACCGCAACACTTCACGCTGGATCACGCTTTAATGCGCCCACCGCAACACTTCACGCTGGATCACGCTTTAATGCACCCACCGCAACACTTCACGCTGGATCACGCTTTAATGCGCCCACCGCAACACTTCACGCTGGATCACGCTTTAATGCGCCCACCGCAACACTTCACGCTGGATCACGCTTTAATGCACCCACCGCAACACTTCACGCTGGATCACGCTTTAATGCGCCCACCGCAACACTCTCACGGGGATTGTCTCGGGTTGCTTCAGAGCAGCGAAACTTGAGACCATTAGCATCCGAGGCTGTAAAGATGCTCAAGTCCTTTGGGTTGAGACCAGGGCTTAACGGAAGGCCTTTCTTCCTTTGAAGAAAAATCTGAAACGATGTCACGAAGCCCTGTTGACTGGGTGGAGTGGCTTGAACCTCATTGAAGAGAAATGGGCCTGCAGTGAACATGTCGTGACTCCAGCACTCTGCCTAATGCTCAAGAATGAGATATTCTTAACTTTTGGAGTAGATCGTTATACCTCAGGGACAAAACGCCTACACTGTCATTTCTGATGCGCGTTTTTGTGGTGGGTTGGCAGTTCTTGCCTCTCCTATGCAGGACTGTCGCTGTTTTGGGAGAACTAGGTCGTCTCGTCCTACTTGGATTTCTTTCCCAATGAAGACTTCTTTCGTATTTGAACCGAGCATTATATTCAAATTGTGAGTTTCGAGCCGTTCGAGAAGTACCCGAGTTCTATCAAGTCTTTGAAGTTTCGAAGCAATCGTTAAAATGTGCAATGGACGTGATGTAAAGAGGAGAGCAATAAATCCCATTTCATGACTTGCTCTATACATCCCTTTAGATAATTCAATTCTGCACTCATTTTTTGAGCAAACCTTGTCGCAGGTTTTTTTTTCATTTTTGAATCCGGCAGTCCGAACTGACCGGGGAATGATCTCTTGCTCTCGGACGATCTTTCGTTTCTCCGGTCGCTTTGACCGACTGATGGTTCAATATCTGCCGCGCATCATCAGGCCATTGAGATGCTTCAAAATATCGGGAGCAGACTTGTCAGTTTTGTGGTCTTCGATACGAACTCAACCGCACGTTCCATATTTTAACACTAGAACTTTTGAACTTAATTTTCTGTGTGAAAGAGTATTTGAAACAATAATTAATTGCATTCAAATGGTGTATAAGGGCAAGACAAAGTTACGCTTTTTAAATGAAGCTATAGCACTTATTTTTGAAGAGTAGGAATAAACTTATGTATGACATTGTGTTTTGTGGACATATCCAGTACTATAGAATATATTCTTTGATATACATTTCTCTTGCTGAAAAACATTTTCACGATAATGTTGTAGCATTTAGAAAAAAAAAACGCCATCAATATTGACAGGGCAGCTGCAATTATATTATTACTATAATATCCGTAAACAAAATCGCGGTTATTTTTGTTTGTTAAATAACAGCAACTATTATAGCTTGACTTATTATACCTTAACTTCCCATATGCTAACCTCTCTTGATACTGATCCTGGTGTTTCCGACCGTAGACTAACCGACACTATTTTAACGTAGCCTAACCAATCGTAAGCTAAGCCAACTCCCAAGTGCGTTCCCCAGCCCAGCCGCGAACTTTATATCATTTCAGTACAATTGTGCTGGTGCTGTAGCCACGACACCGCTCCAAGCTCAAACGGGCTCCTAATTTGCTACTATGTAATCAGTGATAAAATACTCGAGAGAACAAGGTTAGCAACAGTTGAGTTACTGCCTCACAGCTGCAACACACGACGGGCTTGCGGCCGTCAGTCCTGGATGAGGGGGGGGGGGGGGGGGGGGGGGTTTGGGGGGGGGGGGCTGGTCTTCTGTGTGAAGTTTGGATTAAAGATCACAATCTGCGCACGGGGACATTACGACGAGGATGGGGGCTGGAGCCCTTCTTGACCCCCGCGTACATAAAATAGAGGAGGTGGTTCCCCCTTCTATGGGTACTTTCTTAGAGGGGCAAGTGCGGAGTGGGGAGGGATGAGGGAGGGGGGGGGGAGAAGTGTGTGTGCATGGAACAGAAGCAGCATGTGCGTCCTGTATGATCCACACATGAGCCATGCATGACCCACTCCCCATGCGCCATGCATGACCCACTCCCCATGCGCCATGCATGACCTACTCCCCATGCGCCATTCATGACCCACTAAAATTACCTGCTGTGGTCTTCAAATTTCCGATACTGATCTTTCCCTTCAAAGATCTCTGCGTTGACCTTGTAGGATCATTAAAAATGCACGCTGGAGCTGCTACAAAGTCAGCGTCTTATTTTTTTACTTTTCAAACCTAAAAACCCTGGAATTTTAGCTTTCATTCTCAGGAAGATTATATTGTAGGAGATGAGAGCCATCAGCGGCCCAGGTGTGCGTATCAAATCCTCAGACCCTGTTCGAAAACTTTGTTCTACGCCAGTGTCATTCACTAATTTTTGCAAGAGAGCCACTTCAGTTAAGCGCATAGCTGCAGAGAGCCGCAGCTACTGCAAGTTAACGTATATTATATTAATTATATATTAATTAATATATATTTTTTGAGAGCCGCGCAACGAATACCACTGACATAGCCCCTCGTATTTTGTTAACCTGAACTCCCAATTTAAAGGCTCACATATCTGTTCACGCTGGCATTCCACTACAGCGTCACACTCCAGCATTCCAGTACAGCGTCACACTCCAGCATTCCAGTACAGCGTCACACTCCAGCATTCCAGTACAGCGTCACACTCCAGCATTCCAGTAAAGCGTCACACTCCAGCATTCCAGTACAGCGTCACACTCCAGCATTCCAGTACAGCGTCACACTCCAGCATTCCAGTACAGCGTCACACTCCAGCATTCCAGTACAGCGTCACACTCCAGCATTCCAGTAAAGCGTCACACTCCAGCATTCCAGTACAGCGTCACACTCCAGCATTCCAGTACAGCGTCACACTCCAGCATTCCAGTATAGCGTCACACTCCAGCATTCCAGTACAGCATCACACTCCAGCATTCCAGTACAGCGTCACACTCCAGCATTCCAGTACAGCGTCACACTCCAGCATTCCAGTACAGCGTCACACTCCAGCATTCCAGTACAGCGTCACACTCCAGCATTCCAGTACAGCATCACACTCCAGCATTCCAGTACAGCGTCACACTCCAGCATTCCAGTACAGCGTCACACTCCAGCATTCCAGTACAGCGTCACACTCCAGCTTTCCAGTACAGCGTCACACTCCAGCATTCCAGTACAGCGTCACACTCCAGCATTCCAGTACAGCGTCACACTCCAGCATTCCAGTACAGCGTCACACTCCAGCATTCCAGTACAGCGTCACACTCCAGCATTCCAGTACAGCGTCACACTCCAGCATTCCAGTACAGCGTCAGGCTCCAGCACTCGCAGACAGCATAGAAGTTAACGCAAAGAGTTTGACCCAAGAAGACGCGGTTCAGTTCTCTCCTTACAATGACACAAGCGACGCACCAACACGGTTGCTGTGGAGAGGTTTCAAAATTCAAATGATTTTAAAAATAGCTGATTTAAAAATCCTTTTAGTACGTGAACGTTTCGGCTTTAAGCTCAAGCCACCATCAACACCTGTGAAAGCGAATTGAAATGCAGAAAATACCACATTGCTAAATCACGTTTCACCATCACGTAAACGCGTCTGCCAGCACGAGGAATGGAACTTTGTTATCCCTGGTACTCGTAGGATTTGCTTCTAGCACCACTCAGTCAAGTACGAGGTTTCACGAATTCGGAATGTGTCCAGTACGTATTCATAACGTTTCTAAAATTTCCCAAGAAAATATGTCCCCAGAACATGCTCAGGATACATTCAGAGCATTTTTACAACATACTCAAAATGTAGCCCATGCATGTCGAGAACGGATGCTGAACGTGGTAAACTTTGGCTTGAACGTGTTCAGGTCATGTCAAGAACGCGTCCAGCGCATGTTTATAACGTGTCTAGGTCATATGAAGAACGCGTCCGGAACAAGTTCAGACCGTGTCCAGGTCATGTCAAGAACGCGTCCAGTACATGTTCAGAACGTGTCCCGAACGTGGTTAGCACGACAATTAGCTCAGCAAACTAGGCTGGAAGAGACAAGAAGTTGTTGTACACGCTGCCGTGGCGCTGTGCGGCGCAGGCAGGACGTACGATAATGGCCTGGCGAGGAATTACAGCGAGATCAAATTTGCCTAATTAAACCGGATTTAATTTGGCTAATTTCGAGCTTAATTCGCAAGCGAGCCGAGTTAATGTGCTACAGTTGTTCATGTAATGAGGGCGATATTATGTTAATTTAGACATCAGTATAGCTATTGATAACGAAGCCTTACGCGTGCGAGAAAAATTCCATGAAACTTGCAAAAATTGTTTGGAATTTGGGCCAACATTTCCTACGCAGACATGTGCACTGTGCGTTGTGCACGTGAGATACTAGGGACAAAATACTGATGAACAAGCGAACAGCGTAGATAATAACGCTTTATTATTAAATAGAGTACTTCCAATCATAAAATCATTTATGTATAAATAATTTTTCATGCATAAAAAATAACAACAAAAACACGTGTCGTTAATTGATAAAAATTAAGTTCCCTCTTTAATGAACGCGCATGGCTGCCCACATTCGTAGTGTCCTTAGTAAAATTTTTGAAGACGACAAATAAGTTGAGAGTGAAGATATGAAGTAACTTATAAACTCCAGTCAAGGAGCATGAGCGTACAAATCCTGCTGAAAAATGCTGAAAATGCTGAACATGCTAAAAAAATGCCAAAAATTCTGACAAAAAAATGAGCGTGCAAATCTTGGTGAAAAATGCGCGTCGTGTGAGGGGGAGTCTACGAATGGAGGCTGGACAGGAGGCTAAGGAGGTGGAGATGGAGGAGGTGGAGTGGGGGAGGCCCGCTGGAGAGGGGAGTGGGGCGGTGGGGAGGCAGAGCCTCACGAGCCTCATTTTAATTTGAAACTTCGCCACTTTGTGTATATTACAGACAATATTACAGACAATATACATTTGGGGCGTGGGGCAGTGACCGATATTGGGGCTGGGCCTTGTGTGCCGAGCCTTGTGTGCCGGGCCTTGTGTGCCGGGCCCTTGTGTTGGTGCCAGCGTGCCTCCACAGCTCACGTCTGCACTTACATTTCTTAACAATTATTGCAGGTAACACACGACAGTTCGAGCTACGCTCATGCAAAGACATTCGTTTCGTTTTCACACGAAAACCCTCGAGAAAATCCCTTCTGTTCAAAAAACGTTCACGAGAATATCAGCTGCGTTAGTGTCAGTTCTCATGCCGTGTTTTGGGCACCAAGTCTACTGGTGAGGGCACCAAGTCTACTGGTGAGGGCACCAAGTCTACAGGTGAGGGCACCAAGTCTACTGGTGAGGGCACCAAGTCTACTGGTGAGGGCACCAAGTCTACTGGTGAGGGCACAACTGGCTCGAAGAAGAGACTCCTCGCAGTCCGCCCCAGCCCGCGCTCTACTCAGTCTCGCTACTGACGGAAAAATGCGCGCCAGGTCATTGAAAGTCAGGAACACACTGGAAGTCATGAACACACTGGAAGTCATGAACACACTGGAAGTCATGAACACACTGGAAGTCATGAACACACTGGAAGTCATGAACACACTGGAAGTCATGAACACACTGGAAGTCATGAACACACTGGAAGTCATGAACACACTGGAAGTCATGAACACACTGGAAGTCATGAACACACTGGAAGTCATGAACACACTGGAAGTCATAATCACACTGGAAGTCATAAACACAACTAGAAATCATAATCACACTGCAAGTCATAAACACAACTAGAAATCATAATCACACTGCAAGTCATAAACACAACTAGAAATCATAATCACACTGGAAGTCATAAACACAACTAGAAATCATAATCACACTGCAAGTCATAAACACAACTAGAAATCATAATCACACTGGAAGTCATAAACACAACTAGAAATCATAAGCACACTGGAAGTCACAAACACAACTAGAAATCATAATCACACTGCAAGTCATAAACACAACTAGAAATCATAATCACACTGGAAGTCACAAACACAACTAGAAATCATAATCACACTGCAAGTCATAAACACAACTAGAAATCATAATCACACTGGAAGTCACAAACACAACTAGAAATCATAATCACACTGCAAGTCATAAACACAACTAGAAATCATAATCACACTGGAAGTCACAAACACAACTAGAAATCATAATCACACTGGAAGTCACAAACACAACTAGAAATCATAATCACACTGCAAGTCATAAACACAACTAGAAATCATAATCACACTGGAAGTCACAAACACAACTAGAAATCATAATCACACTGCAAGTCATAAACACAACTAGAAATCATAATCACACTGGAAGTCACAAACACAACTAGAAATCATAATCACACTGAAAGTCATAAACACAACTGCAAGTCATAAGCACAACTGGAAGTCATAAACAAAAACTGGGCTGAATCCAATTTAAAAAAATTAGCCAATTTATTTACCACACTTCAGCCACAGCTCAGAGCCGCAGTGAAGTCTCTCCTCTATGTTTCAGCGACAGGATATGCATTCGTGCTGGTGGTGCTGAATTATGTTATAAATTATTAAACGAATGGGATCCATGCTTTGTTTTTCATCTGGACGAAGAGTTATATTCAGTTTTTATTAATAATGGAATTTCCATTCGCATAACGAATGTATTCTGGACCCTATAGTCAAGTTCTCCATTCGCAAAAAGTGTGCGACCAAAACGTTCGAAGCTTCATGGACGTGCCACATTCCTGTTGCATTTGACATTCTAGTGACATTCCTATACCAAAAACCTTTCAATTGTTGTGGAAATTCAGATTCCACTGGGATTCCTGAATTCCGTGGCATGCCCAATTTGAAGGTATTCTCGATTCCAGTGGTGTTAATGATTCCAGTGGTAATAGTGTTTCCAGTGGTGTTAATGATTCCAGTGGTGTTAATGATTCCAGTGGTAATAGTGTTTCCAGTGTCATTCTAAATCTCAGTGGCAACTTACATTTCCATGACATTCTCGATTCCAGCAGCGATCGATTCCAACGGTATTCCCATTCCAGTGGTACTGCTGGCGAGAGTGGTGCTGCCACCGTCAGCGGGCGTGGCAGGTGTTGCCATTTGTATAATTGCTAACAAAAATAGAGGCAACCGGTGCACGACAGCCAGATTTAATTGCAGCCTAGCTGGCCTCTGCACCTCCTGCGGGGCATTGCGATGGTAACACTGCAATGGCAACACTGCGATGGCAGCACTTCGACGGCAACACTGCGATGGCAGCACTGCGGTGACTCCACTGCGATGGCAGCACTGCGATGGCAACACTGCGATGGCAGCACTGCGTTGGCAGCACCGCAATGGCAACACTACGAAGACAACTGATGCAATGGCAGCACCGCAATGGCAGGTACTGCGGTGGCAACAAACCCGGCTGTACCCAATACACCCCAACTGTGTACAGCCCAGCTGTGTACATCTCAGCTGTGTACACCCCAGCTGTGTACACCCCAGCGGTGTACACCCCAGCTGTGTACACACCAGCTGTGTACACCCCAGCTGTGTACACCCCAGCTGTGTACACCCCAGCTGTGTACACCCCAGCTGTGTACACCCCAGCTGTGTACACCCCAGCTTTGCAACACGAGCACGGCTGCCTGCACTGCTGGGGAACATTCAACTGGCACAATTCAACATGTTGAATCCCATGTCGAATGAGTTGAATCCCATGTCGAATGAGTTGAATCCCATGTCGAATGAGTTGAATCGCATGTTGAATGAGTTGAATCGCATGTTGAATGAGTTGAATCGCATGTTGAATGAGTTGAATCGCATGTTGAATGAGTTGAATCGCATGTTGAATGAGTTGAATCGCATGTTGAATGAGTTTAATTGCATGTTGAATGAGTTGAATCGCATGTTGAATGAGAGTCAACATGTTGAGTAATCCCCCCCTCTGGCACCATTCATCATGTTGAATGGTGCCAGTGGGGGAAGGGGAGCAACATCACATGCAGCAACAATTGATAGCGCAGTGCCCAATGCCCTGGAAACACACAAGGCACACAGCCCGTCACCACACAAGGCACACAGCCCGTCACCACACAAGGCACACAGCCCGTCACCACACAAGGCACACAGCCCGTCACCACACAAGACACACAGCCCGTCACCACACAAGGCCCACAGCCCGTCACCACACAAGGCACACAGCCCGTCACCACACAAGGCACACAGCCCGTCACCACACAAGACACACAGCCCGTCACCACACAAGGCACACAGCCCGTCACCACACAAGGCACACAGCCCGTCACCACACAAGGCACACAGCCCGTCACCACACAAGGCACACAGCCCGTCACCACACAAGGCACACAGCCCGTTACCACACAAGACACACAGCCCGTCACCTCACAAGACACACAGCCCGTCACCACACAAGGCACACAGCCCGTCACCACACAAGGCACACAGCCCGTCACCACACAAGACACACAGCCCGTCACCACACAAGACACAGCCCGTCACCACACAAGGCACACAGCCCGTCACCACACAAGACACACAGCCCGTCACCACACAAGACACAGCCCGTCACCACACAAGGCACACAGCCCGTCACCACACAAGGCACACAGCCCGTCACCACACAAGACACACAGCCCGTCACCACACAAGACACAGCCCGTCACCACACAAGACACACAGCCCGTCACCACACAAGAAACACAGCCCGTCACCACATAAGACACACAGCCCGTCACCACACAAGACACACAGCCCGTCACCACATAAGACACACAGCCCGTCACCACACAAGACACACAGCCCGTCACCACATAAGACACACAGCCCGTCACCACACAAGACACAGCCCGTCACCACACAAGACACACAGCCCGTCACCACACAAGACACACAGCCCGTCACCACATAAGACACACAGCCCGTCACCACACAAGACACAGCCCGTCACCACACAAGACACACAGCCCGTCACCACACAAGACACACAGCCCGTCACCACATAAGACACACAGCCCGTCACCACACAAGACACCGCCCGTCACCACACAAGACACACAGCCCGTCACCACACAAGACACACAGCCCGTCACCACACAAGACACACAGCCCGTCACCACACAAGACACACAGCCCGTCACCACATAAGACACACAGCCCGTCACCACACAAGACACAGCCCGTCACCACACAAGACACACAGCCCGTCACCACACAAGACACACAGCCCGTCACCACACAAGACACACAGCCCGTCACCACACAAGACACAGCCCGTCACCACACAAGACACACAGCCCGTCACCACACAAGACACAGCCCGTCACCACACAAGACACACAGCCCGTCACCACACAAGACACACAGCCCGTCACCACACAAGACACACAGCCCGTCACCACACAAGACACACAGCCCGTCACCACACAAGACACACAGCCCGTCACCACACAAGACACACAGCCCGTCACCACACAAGACACACAGCCCGTCACCACACAAGACACACAGCCCGTCACCACACAAGACACACAGCCCGTCACCACACAAGACACACAGCCCGTCACCACACAAGACACACAGCCCGTCACCACACAAGACACACAGCCCGTCACCACACAAGACACAGCCCGTCACCACACAAGACACACAGCCCGTCACCACACAAGACACACAGCCCGTCACCACACAAGACACACAGCCCGTCACCACACAAGACACAGCCCGTCACCACATAAGACACACAGCCCGTCACCACACAAGACACAGCCCGTCACCACACAAGACACACAGCCCGTCACCACACAAGACACAGCCCGTCACCACACAAGACACACAGCCCGTCACCACACAAGACACACAGCCCGTCACCACACAAGACACACAGCCCGTCACCACACAAGACACACAGCCCGTCACCACACAAGACACACAGCCCGTCACCACATAAGACACACAGCCTGTCACCACACAAGACACACAGCTCGTCACCACACAAGACACACAGCCTGTCACCACACAAGACACACAGCCCGTGACCACACAAGACACACAGCCCGTCACCACATAAGACACACAGCCTGTCACCACACAAGACACACAGCCTGTCACCACACAAGACACACAGCCTGTCACCACACAAGACACACAGCCCGTGACCACACAAGACACACAGCCCGTCACCACACAAGACACACAGCCTGTCACCACACAAGACACACAGCCTGTCACCACACAAGACACACAGCCTGTCACCACACAAGACACACAGCCTGTCACCACACAAGACACACAGCCTGTCACCACACAAGACACACAGCCTGTCACCACACAAGACACACAGCCTGTCACCACACAAGACACACAGCCTGTCACCACACAAGACACACAGCCTGTCACCACATAAGACACACAGCCCGTCACCACACAAGACACACAGCCCGTGACCACAAAAGGCCGGAGCCACACAGCACAATTCAACACAACGGCCTCAATAACTGATTTTTGACACGATAACTGATGCGCCGCACGCCAGCTGGCCAGCAACGTCCCTCCCCCCTTCCCCTTTCTCGTCACCATCACAACAGGGGCAACTCGCTTCCTAGGGACTTATTTCGTTGCAGGCATAAAGTCCTTCAGGATAACGGATGTCTTTGAGCGCCAAGCGGGACCCACAGTAGACTCGTGATGGGTGCTTTTAGCGAGTGGCCGCGCTGCTGCGCTGCGGCTGTTTTGTGAGGTGGCGCTTTGTTATTTGACCGCGCTGTGAGTTGCAGTGGCAGTAACAGGCTCACGGAGTCGCAGTGGCAGTAACAACTGCAGCAGCAGCAACTGTAGCAGTAACAGAAGTTATAGCACATCAACCACAGCAGCAGCCACATCAGCAGCAGTCACAGCAGCAGCTCCAGCAGCAGCCACATCAGCAGCAGCCACAGCAGCAGTAGCACTAGAACAAAGTAATAAATCAAGAGGGGCGCAGCAGGTCGATATCGACCTTGCACCTCCGAAGGCCCCGACTTGACTCACGACTCCCGCAGGCAGAAGAACACCACAAATGGCCTACAAATTTAAATAGGTGGAAATTGCGATGGTTTTCTTACCGTTCCATTACTCTCAAACTGAAGGCCTACACTCATATTTTAGCGCAAAATTAAATTTTCAATTGAACCTGCACCTTCAACTCTTCAGCATATTCGAGCCCCGAGACGGCGGGCGCTAAATAATCGACCGACACGGAGCTGGATGCTGACGCGCTGTGTTGGGTCAGCAATGTTGGTCACGTCCTGCATTCGCTCAAGTTGCACAGAACAGCAATAAGCTGAATTAACATGAAAACTTTGTTCTCTCATATATTTCGTAGAGTTCACGAATGGTTTCAAGTTATTTTGTTGTCGAGGGACAGTATTTTTACGGCCCCAATACAGGTAAAACTTTTAGCAAGTTATCTTATTGCCTCTAGAATTGAAGTGTCGCTAAAGAGGATCACAGAGTGTGTAAAAAATCTTCGAGTGCTGCTGCCATTGTGGAAATGTAGCAATAAAATATCACAAAGTCTATTCAGTTAGAGGCATTTATAACGTGAACTTGTCATGGTGACGACACAAAAATTGAAATTATTTGTAGATATAAACCGACTTGATTGCTTAACTATTTGCACGATTCTCTTTCCATTTTTAGTCACGACGGATTGCAGTTCCTGAGAAGCAGCACACGTGGAGGATTCCAATTGACGACACCTCGCGAGAGGAGCCTGTGCTGTGTGTCCCACAACATCCCGAACCGAGTATTTATTTTCCCGTATCAGTAATACCATCATAATCAGTAATACCTTTTCGATAGGTCAATTTTGAAAGATAATTTTGCTAAAAATTAAATGCCTATGGTATTCTTATGATGGTATTACCGATTTGGGAAAATAAATTCTGGGTTCGGGTTTTGTGGGACACACTGTGTTGTGAGGGGCGACCCACCGTAGTAGGCCGTGACCTCCGGAGCATCCCGCACCCCGCGCTGGCGGGACCTTAGGCCTACCGCACCCGCCATATCGACCCGCGGGAGCGCTGCTGTGATGAGGGCCGCTAAATTGACGGTATCGATTGTTTGTGTTACCTGTCGCTGTGCGCACAGGTGGGCATAGACAGGTAGAGGAAACAAGGTAGGGTCATTTCTATGGGGGAAAATACATCTCCTCTTGTTCAGCTAGTCAATAGAACGGGTTCATTTCAAACAAACTTTATGACGTCACCATTGCGACATGTCGTTAGGCCAAGAGCGGCGCAAGATTTGGGGCTAGCAGTGCTGTCAGATGCAATATGAGCGCTGCTATTGGTTCGTTGCCATGACGTCAGCACTGCCACACGGTCACGAAAAAAAGACTGGATTGAGCCTACCTTGTTTCTCCTACCGTGGCACGTAGACAGGTAGCCAGGAGACGGATGAACAGATAGACAGAGGGAGGCAGGCAGGTGGGTGCCGTCTCGGCCTTACCTGTACAGCGAGACAGGGAAATGCACTTTAATGAAATGGAGTAAAATATATGAAATAAAGCTGGAGAAATTGAGAAGGTCTCGGAAATGTTGGATGAGTTTAAGGTTGTGGCTGTTCTGGTATACGAAGTGCCTCTGGTGATCCGTCACCCTTAACGCCTGCTGGTGTACGCGTGTGTTCAACTGCTGGTGTACCCATGTGTTCACCTGCTGTTGTACGCGTGTGTTCAACTGCTGTTGTACGCGTGCGTTCACCTGGTGTACGCATGTGTTCACTTCCTAGTGTATCCATGTGTTATCATTAAAATATCCACCACGAAAACACGTCTGGCTCTGCACGAGTTGGTTACCATAAGATGCTCTGAAGAGCCTCTGTACAGCCAGCACCTCATTGAATTGTGCGCTCTGAATTGGGGGCAATTTGCGAACTTTCTCCCGTCCGCCAGTTGCAGAGATCGAAATCATGGTAATGACCCACAACCAAAATTCTTGTGAGTGATATATGTGACTCACACACGGTACACCTCACCCATAAGTTATACTATACAACTCATACCCAACCTTCTCGTGAGCGATGTGACTCACTCACAGAACAATTCTCATATGCATCATACGACATAACTCACACTCAACATTGTTCAGTACAATCTGCCTCACACCCGATAGGACTCCCGAATAGATCACACGATATGACTCACATGGAATATTTCAGCTCCTGCCATAAAGTCCCGCCTACATACGCTCATCATTCCTAAAATTCAAGAAATATTCAGCGCAAAAACCGGAGACCGAGAATGTCTGTTAATTAAAATCAGACGCCATACTTGTACGCCGGAGATTTCCGCAAAATGCGCGGCGTTCAGAAGAGTTGGAGTTCTTCCAGCGCTCCGAGAATGAGGGTCTAACGCGCAAAAATTTTCCCGGCAGCGAGGGCGGCGGCGGCGCGTGTAAGAATCGATCCGCTCGTGAGACAACTTCTTCTTCGGTGGAATGTGTGCTCTTCACAGTCGAACTTTGGTATTTTACAGTCTAAAGCACTTGTGTTGCGCTGTAAAAGTACTCATTATCCAGCCGAAAGCAGTCGTGTTTAGCTCTAAAAGTCAAGTCACAAAGTCATTTATGTAATAGTTGTGGTCATTTTATAGTCAAAAGCTCGAGCTCTGAAGTTGATAGACGTACATATTTGCAGCTATACTCGAGTGTTTTACGAACAAAATGAATAATCAATTTTTAATATTTCGAAGTTTTTAAATAAATAAGCTTACTGTTGAAAGTTTCTTTTTCACTCGTAAGGCCAACAGCTGTCGCACAGTGAAAAATATTGATCGATCTAGCCAGACTAGACCTTTTTACTGTCAATAGAATAATCCTTGTCCCAACACCGTGTCCCAGCACCGTGTCCCAGCACCGTGTCCCAGCACCGTGTCCCAGCCCCGTGTCCCAGCCCCGTGTCCCAGCACCGTGTCCTAGTACCTTGTCCCAGCACCGTGTCCCAGCACCGTGTCCCAGCACCGTGTCCCAGCACCGTGTCCCAGCACCGTGTCCCAGCACCGTGTCCCAGGCCCGTGTCCCAGCACCGTGTCCTAGTACCTTGTCCCAGCACCGTGTCCCAGCACCGTGTCCCAGCACCGTGTCCCAGCACCGTGTCCCAGCACCGTGTCCCAGCACCGTGTCCCAGCCCCGTGTCCCAGCACCGTGTCCCAGCACCGTGTCCTAGTTCCTTGTCCCAGCACCGTGTCCCAGCACCGTGTCCCAGCACCGTGTCCCAGCACCGTGTCCCAGCACCGTGTCCTAGTACCTTGTCCCAGCCCCGTGTCCCAGCCCCGTGTCCCAGCACCGTGTCCTAGTACCTTGTCCCAGCACCGTGTCCCAGCACCGTGTCCCAGCACCGTGTCCCAGCACCGTGTCCCAGCACCGTGTCCCAGCACCGTGTCCCAGCACCGTGTCCTAGTACCTTGTCCCAGCCCCGTGTCCCAGCACCGTGTCCCAGCACCGTGTCCCAGCACCGTGTCCCAGCACCGTGTCCCAGCCCCGTGTCCCAGCACCGTGTCCTAGTACCTTGTCCCAGCACAGTGTCCCAGCACCGTGTCTCAGCACCGTGTCCCAGCATGGTGGCAGCTTGTTGATGGCTAACAACACTTCAAAATAAAAATTTTGTTTTAATTTCAATCAGTAATCATTTCGGACCCTTCTACCCTCTCCTCTACAGACGCTACTTGAGTGAGGAGCTCTCCAACCTCAATTTCGTCGCGTCAACCTCTGCCTTCTTCAGTTCTCACGAAAACATTCCCTCTCCTTCGCTCCATTCGTCTGAGCAGAACCTCCGTACCATATATATGAAAGCCCCTCATTCGTCTGAGCAGAACCTCCGTACCATATAAATGAAAGCCCCTCATTCGTCTGAGCAGAACCTCCGTACCATATAAATGAAAGCCCCTCATTCGTCTGAGCAGAACCTCCGTACCATATAAATGAAAGCCCCTCATTCGTCTGAGCAGAACCTCCGTACCATATAAATGAAAGCCCCTCATTCGTCTGAGCAGAACCTCCGTACCATATAAATGAAAGCCCCTCATTCGTCTGAGCAGAACCTCCGTACCATATATATGAAAGCCCCTCATTCGTCTGAGCAGAACCTCCGTACCATATAAATGAAAGCCCCTCATTCGTCTGAGCAGAACCTCCGTACCATATAAATGAAAGCCCCTCATTCGTCTGAGCAGAACCTCCGTACCATATAAATGAAAGCCCCTCATTCGTCTGAGCAGAACCTCCGTACCATATATATGAAAGCCCCTCATTCGTCTGAGCAGAACCTCCGTACCATATAAATGAAAGCCCCTCATTCGTCTGAGCAGAACCTCCGTACCATATAAATGAAAGCCCCTCATTCGTCTGAGCAGAACCTCCGTACCATATAAATGAAAGCCCCTCATTCGTCTGAGCAGAACCTCCGTACCATATAAATGAAAGCCCCTCATTCGTCTGAGCAGAACCTCCGTACCATATAAATGAAAGCCCCTCATTCGTCTGAGCAGAACCTCCGTACCATATAAATGAAAGCCCTTCATTCGTCTGAGCAGAACCTCCGTACTATATAAATGAAAGCCCCTCATTCGTCTGAGCAGAACCTCCGTACCATATAAATGAAAGCCCCTCATTCGTCTGAGCAGAACCTCCGTACCATATAAATGAAAGCCCCTCATTCGTCTGAGCAGAACCTCCGTACCATATAAATGAAAGCCCCTCATTCGTCTGAGCAGAACCTCCGTACCATATAAATGAAAGCCCCTCATTCGTCTGAGCAGAACCTCCGTACCATATAAATGAAAGCCCCTCATTCGTCTGAGCAGAACCTCCGTACCATATAAATGAAAGCCCTTCATTCGTCTGAGCAGAACCTCCGTACCATATATATGAAAGCCCCTCATTCGTCTGAGCAGAACCTCCGTACCATATAAATGAAAGCCCCTCATTCGTCTGAGCAGAACCTCCGTACCATATATATGAAAGCCCCTCATTCGTCTGAGCAGAACCTCCGTACCATATAAATGAAAGCCCTTCATTCATCTGAGCAGAACCTCCGTACCATATAAATGAAAGCCCCTCATTCGTCTGAGCAGAACCTCCGTACCATATAAATGAAAGCCCCTCATTCGTCTGAGCAGAACCTCCGTACCATATAAATGAAAGCCCCTCATTCGTCTGAGCAGAACCTCCGTACCATATAAATGAAAGCCCCTCATTCGTCTGAGCAGAACCTCCGTACCATATAAATGAAAGCCCCTCATTCGTCTGAGCAGAACCTCCGTACCATATAAATGAAAGCCCCTCATTCGTCTGAGCAGAACCTCCGTACCATATAAATGAAAGCCCCTCATTCGTCTGAGCAGAACCTCCGTACCATATATATGAAAGCCCCTCATTCGTCTGAGCAGAACCTCCGTACTATATAAATGAAAGCCCCTCATTCGTCTGAGCAGAACCTCCGTACTATATAAATGAAAGCCCCTCATTCGTCTGAGCAGAACCTCCGTACTATATAAATGAAAGCCCCTCATTCGTCTGAGCAGAACCTCCGTACCATATATATGAAAGCCCCTCATTCGTCTGAGCAGAACCTCCGTACCATATAAATGAAAGCCCCTCATTCGTCTGAGCAGAACCTCCGTACCATATAAATGAAAGCCCCTCATTCGTCTGAGCAGAACCTCCGTACCATATAAATGAAAGCCCCTCATTCGTCTTAGCAGAACCTCCGTACCATATAAATGAAAGCCCCTCATTCGTCTGAGCAGAACCTCCGTACCATATATATGAAAGCCCCTCATTCGTCTGAGCAGAACCTCCGTACTATATAAATGAAAGCCCCTCATTCGTCTGAGCAGAACCTCCGTACCATATAAATGAAAGCCCCTCATTCGTCTGAGCAGAACCTCCGTACCATATAAATGAAAGCCCCTCATTCGTCTGAGCAGAACCTCCGTACCATATAAATGAAAGCCCCTCATTCGTCTGAGCAGAACCTCCGTACCATATAAATGAAAGCCCCTCATTCGTCTGAGCAGAACCTCCGTACCTTATATATCAAAGCCTCTCATTCGTCTGAGCAGAACCTCCGTACTATATAAATGAAAGCCCCTCATTTGTCTGAGCAGAACCTCCGTACTATATAAATGAAAGCACCTCATTCGTCTGAGCAGAACCTCCGTACTATATAAATGAAAGCCCTTCATTCGTCTGAGCAGAACCTCCGTACCATATAAATGAAAGCCCCTCATTCGTCTGAGCAGAACCTCCGAACCATATATATGAAAGCCCCTCATTCGTCTGAGCAGAACCTCCGTACTATATAAATGAAAGCCCCTCATTCGTCTGAGCAGAACCTCCGTACTATATAAATGAAAGCCCCTCATTCGTCTGAGCAGAACCTCCGAACCATATATATGAAAGCCTCTCATTCGTCTGAGCAGAACCTCCGTACTATATAAATGAAAGCCCCTCATTCGTCTGAGCAGAACCTCCGTACTATATAAATGAAAGCCCTTCATTCGTCTGAGCAGAACCTCCGTACTATATAAATGAAAGCCCTTCATTCGTCTGAGCAGAACCTCCGTACCATATAAATGAAAGCCCTTCATTCGTCTGAGCAGAACCTCCGTACCATATAAATGAAAGCTTCTCAGTCGTCTGAGCAGAACCTCCGTACCATATAAATGAAAGCCCCTCATTCGTCTGAGCAGAACCTCCGTACCATAAAAATGAAAGCCCCTCATTCGTCTGAGCAGAACCTCCGTACCATATATATGAAACCCCTTCATTCGTCTGAGCAGAACCTCCGTACCATATAAATGAAAGCCCCTCATTCGTCTGAGCAGAACCTCCGTACCATATAAATGAAAGCCCCTCATTCGTCTGAGCAGAACCTCCGTACCATATAAATGAAAGCCCTTCATTCGTCTGAGCAGAACCTCCGTACTATATAAATGAAAGCCCCTCATTCGTCTGAGCAGAACCTCCGTACCATATAAATGAAAGCCCCTCATTCGTCTGAGCAGAACCTCCGTACTATATAAATGAAAGCCCTTCATTCGTCTGAGCAGAACCTCCGTACCATATAAATGCAAGCCCCTTATTCGTCTGAGCAGAACCTCCGTACTATATAAATGAAAGCCCCTCATTCGTCTGAGCAGAACCTCCGTACCATATAAATGAAAGCCCCTCATTCGTCTGAGCAGAACCTCCGTACCATATAAATGAAAGCCCTTCATTCGTCTGAGCAGAACCTCCGTACTATATAAATGAAAGCCCCTCATTCGTCTGAGAAGAACCTCCGTACTATATAAATGAAAGCCCTTCATTCGTCTGAGCAGAACCTCCGTACTATATAAATGAAAGCCCCTCATTCGTCTGAGCAGAACCTCCGTCCATATAAATGAAAGCCCCTCATTCGTCTGAGCAGAACCTCCGTACCATATAAATGCAAGCCCCTTATTCGTCTGAGCAGAACCTCCGTACTATATAAATGAAAGCCCCTCATTCGTCTGAGCAGAACCTCCGTACTATATAAATGAAAGCCCCTCATTCGTCTGAGCAGAACCTCCGTACTATATAAATGAAAGCCCCTCATTCGTCTAAGCAGAACCTCCGTACCATATAAATGAAAGCCCCTCATTCGTCTGAGCAGAACCTCCGTACTATATAAATGAAAGCCTCTCATTCGTCTAAGCAGAACCTCCGTACTATATAAATGAAAGCCTCTCATTCGTCTGAGCAGAACCTCCGTACTATATAAATGAAAGCCCCTTATTCGTCTGAGCAGAACCTCCGTACTATATAAATGAAAGCCTCTCATTCGTCTGAGCAGAACCTCCGTACTATGTAAATGAAAGCCCCTCATTCGTCTGAGCAGAACCTCCGTACTATATAGATGAAAGCCCCTCATTCGTCTGAGCAGAACCTCCGTACCATATAAATGAAAGCCCCTCATTCGTCTGAGCAGAACCTCCGTACTATATAGATGAAAGCCCCTCATTCGTCTGAGCAGAACCTCCGTACTATATAAATGAAAGCCCCTCATTCGTCTGAGCAGAACCTCCGTACTATATAAATGAAAGCCCCTCATTCGTCTAAGACGCATTCTTGCACCTGCCAGCGCTCGAAGAAACTGCCGATCCCTCCTCCTCCCGCACCCGTCAAAAATGACGGCGCTGATGAAATGAAGTAATTAAAAGTTTCGAGAACAAATACCGCGCGGCAGCGAGCGCTCTTTTCTGAGTAGTGTTTGGCGAGCGATATTTGAGTATCGGATGGAGGAGACTTTTGGCGTGAGCTGTACGGCTTGAGAAATGAAAGGAGAGGGTATCATGTGAAGACTTGGGCGGGGGCTGTACGGCTTGAGAAATGAAGGGAGAGGGTATAATGTGAAGACTTGGGCGGGGGCTGTACGGCTTGAGAAATGAAGGGAGAAGGTATCATGTGAAGACTTGGGCGGGGGCTGTACGGCTTGAGAAATGAAGGGAGAAGGTATCATTTGAAGACTTGGGCGGGGGCTGTACGGCTTGAGAAATGAAGGGAGAGGGTATCATGTGAAGACTTGGGCGGGGGCTGTACGGCTTGAGAAATGAAGGGTGTGGGTATCATGTGAAGACTTGGGCGGGGGCTGTACGGCTTGAGAAATGAAGGGAGAGGGTATCATGTGAAGACTTGGGCGGGGGCTGTACGGCTTGAGAAATAAAGGGAGAGGGTATCATGTGAAGACTTGGGCGAGGGCTGTACGGCTTGAGAAGTGAAGGGAGAGGGTATCATGTAAAGACTTGGGCGAGGGCTGTAAGGCTTGAGATGTGAAGGGAGAGGGTATCATGTGAAGACTTGGGCGAGGGCTGTACGGCTTGAGAAATGAAGGGTGAGGGTATCATGTAAAGACTTGGGCGGGGGCTGTACGGCTTGAGAAATGAAGGGTGAGGGTATCATGTGAAGACTTGGGCGAGGGCTGTACGGCTTGAGAAGTGAAGGGAGAGGGTATCATGTGAAGACTTGGGCAGGGGCTGTACGGCTTGAGAAGTGAAGGGAGAGGGTATCATGTGAAGACTTGGGCGGGGGCTGTACGGCTTGAGAAATGAAGGGAGAGGGCATCATGTGAAGACTTGGGCGAGGGCTGTACGGCTTGAGAAGTGAAGGGAGAGGGTATCATGTGAAGACTTGGGCGGGGGCTGTACGGCTTGAGAAATGAAGGGTGAGGGTATCATGTGAAGACTTGGGCGAGGGCTGTACGACTTGAGAAATGAAGGGAGAGGGTATCATGTGAAGACTTGGGCGGGGGCTGTACGGCTTGAGAAATGAAGGGAGAGGGTATCATGTGAAGACTTGGGCGGGGGCTGTACGGCTTGAGAAATGAAGGGAGAGGGTATCATGTGAAGACTTGGGCGGGGGCTGTACGGCTTGAGAAATGAAGGGAGAGGGTATCATGTGAAGACTTGGGCGGGGGCTGTACGGCTTGAGAAATGAAGGGAGAGGGTATCATGTGAAGACTTGGGCGAGGGCTGTACGGCTTGAGAAATGAAGGGAGAGGGTATCATGTGAAGACTTGGGCAGGGGCTGTACGGCTTGAGAAATGAAGGGAGAGGGTATCATGTGAAGACTTGGGCGGGGGCTGTACGACTTGAGAAATGAAGGGAGAGGGTATCATGTGAAGACTTGGGCGGGGGCTGTACGGCTTGAGAAATGAAGGGAGAGGGTATCATGTGAAAACTTGGGCGGGGGCTGTACGGCTTGAGAAATGGAGGGTGAGGGTATCATGTGAAGACTTGGGCGGGGGCTGTACGGCTTGAGAAATGAAGGGAAAGAGTACCGTTTGAAAACTTTCTGCCTGGGCTGTATTACTCTAGAAATAGAGAGGAAGGGTATAATGTGAAGAATTTTGTCGCAAGTTGGACTGTTTAAAAAATGAGTTAATTCCTATTTCTCTCGAATGCAAACGTAAACGTTTCAGGCACGTTACAGTGTACCAAATAGGATTTAAATTTATGCGACACGGAATGAAACATCGACCTCGTCTACATGGCTGTGTGCGATATTGGCGGCCTCGAGACCTGCTGTTTCCAGCTTGTCGTAAGTCTCCCGTCAGCCATTGCCAGTTCCTGCCAGCCATTCTCAGGTCCTGCCAGCCATTCCCAGGTCCTGCCAGCCATTCCCAGTTTCTGCCAGCCATTCCCAGGTCCTGCCAGCCATTCCCAGTTCCCGCCAGCCATTCCCAGTTCCCGCCAGCCATTCCCAGTTCCCGCCAGCCATTCCCAGTTCCCACCAGCCATTCCCAGATCCCGTCAGCCTTTCTCAGTTCCCGCCAGCCATTCCCAGTTCCCGCCAGCCATTCCCAGTTCCCGCCAGCCATTCCCAGATCCCGTCAGCCTTTCTCAGTTCCCGCCAGCCATTCCCAGTTCCCGCAAGCCATTCCCAGTTCCCGCTAGCCATTCCTTGTTCCCGCCAGCCATTCTCAGTTCCCGCCAGCCATTCCCAGTTCCCGCCAGCCATTCCCAGTTCCTGCCAGTCATTCCCAGTTCCCGCCAGCCATTCCCAGTTCCCGTCAGCCTTTCTTAGTTCCCGCCAGCCATTCCCTGTTCCCACCAGCCATTTCTTGTTCCCACCAAGAGTCTCATCTCCCGGCCTGGAATCAGGGATGCAGCGTCACAAAGCAGCGTGTGATGCCACACGCCCGGGCCGCGCACACGCCCGCTGGTAATAATTGCTACAAAGAGATCTCAATCTCGTATGGGACACTTGGAATGCTTATTAGGAATGGGGCCTGGAATGCGTATCTGGAATGCGCGAATGGAATGTGGATTGGCAGAACTTCTTAGGAACAGTCCTGCGAGTCTGACGAGAGCGAGCCTGTGGCGCTGCGACTCCGAGGCGGCGACTCCGTCTCAGTTCCTCCTCGTTGAGTCAGTGCCTCATACGCTGCACAGTACAATATCTTGCTGTGATCTGTATGCTGCAAATATCTTGCTGTGAGCTGCATGCTGCAAATATCTTGCTGTGAGCTGCATGCTGCAAATATCTTGCTGTGAGCTGCATGCTGCAAATATCTTGCTGCTGATCAATCCCAGTGATCGAAGTTCGTGTCACGACACAAAGGGCACTCAACGAGACGATGTGCACTTCAAAGCACCGCCCCAGGCTCGCCACACACAAAAATTCGCATACGTGTGCGGACTTTCCCTTGTAGAAAATACCACTAACTATTTCAAAACGGGGTATGCTCCCCGCAGGTGGGGCTTCTACCTTCTGCTCTACCTTCCTCAAGGGGATCTACTAACCTGGACTTGACCTAGTATACCAAATGTTAAAAACTTTTTTTCCATTTGTATTGCAACTAGGTTAACGAAAATGCATACAGATATGTGAAATTAAATTCTTAACACATTTGCTTCAATAAATTTTTCGATTTTCGTCATAGAAAAACTTGAAAAAATATATATATACATGCGCGAAACTTCTCTCACTCCAAAATTTTCAACAAAAAGCGTGATTTTGGTCTCATTCTACGCGGAAGGACGGTTCCGAGGCCGTCACGTAAATTTTTTTTCGAATTTCGAACTAGAAAAAAGTTATTGTTACACAATTCCGACATTGAATTTTTTTATAAATACCAGTTTTTCCCCAACAAAAATTTAATTTGGAACCCGAATAGAATTTTTCTTCGGAACGCTGTTTCCACCGTCGAACCACATCGCATGAGACCAAAATTACGCTTCTACAGTGAAATTGTAGAAGGGGTGGGGTTTTGCGCAAAAATATATATATATATATATATATATATATATATATATATGTATATACACACAATACACAGTAACTATTTTCTATCGCAAATTTCGAAACTTTTATTTGAATAAAATTCAAATGTGTTTAGAATTGAATTTACATATCGGTATTCATTTTAGTTCACCTAGCTGCAATAGAATCGCGTTATGTGAGATTATAAAAAGTATATCGGATTTTTCTGTTTAATACATTTTTTGGACATATGTAACCATGAAGATTTTTCTAATCCGAAATTCAAAAAAATCCTACGCGACGACGCCTTGGTACCGTCCTTTCGCGTCGAATGAGACCAAAAACACGCTTCTACGGTGAAAATTGTAGAGTGAGTAGGGTTTCCCGCAAGTGTATATATTTTTCCAATATTCGCGAAATAAATTATTCTTTTTTTTCGAAAATCAAAAAATTTTATAGAACCATACGTGTTCAGATTTTAATTTTACATCCACGTGCAAATTTTCGTCCCCATAAGTGCAATAGAAATGTGTACAGTGAAGTTTGAACAATGAGGTCAAGTGCAAGGTAGTAGATTCCCTCAAGGTGGCTGCTGCTCTGCCAACGGGACTTCTGCTGTACCTTCCTCAAGGTGGGGCACGCCTCCCCACACACTGAGGGGGCACAGCACCCCAGGACACCTCCCACAGGGGGGAGGGGGCTGAGAGCATCAGCAATGCAAATTGCTTCATTCACGCACTGCACGCGTGAGATCAGCATAAAACGCACCAGTCCCCCCCCCCCCCGCCTCCGTTTGGGCCCGACGCTCCCTGCAAAAGTCTGCGGACTCAGCCGCCAGCGATCGCTTCTGCAATAAAATTAATGCTAGGCAATAGAGAGATCTTCCGGCCTGCAGAATATGCAAGCGCCCGCTGGGCTGCGAACGTCGTGGGACCTCAGCTGGGACGGGGCTGGGACACGAGCTGGACAGTTGCTTGGACGGGGCTGGGACGAGTACCGGGATGAAGCTGGGATGACGGCTGGACTGTTTCTTTGAGGGCGCTAGGATGATGGTCTGACCGTCACTTGGACGATGCTTGGAGGAGGCTGGGACATTAGCTGGATCGTCGCTTGGATAAGGCTTGGATGGAGCTGTGAGGGCAGCACACAGCACACAAGACCGTGTGTGAGAGACACTCACAGCTCCAACTCTCACTAAGAGCGCCAGGCTCACACAGAACCAACAGCCAGACAGTGCATGCCGGGAATCTCTCGTTCTTTGCACCACCTCAAGTTTATTTTTCACAAATTGAAAAATTTCCTTACGAAAACCTCGAGTGTCTTGAGCCGCCGAGTGAAAGATAAGGTATAATGAACCTTTGAACTGCGGCCAGTGTAGGTGAATGGCGGCCAGTGTAGGTGAATGGCGGCCAGTGTAGGTGAATTGTGGCCATTGTATGTGAATTTCGGCCAGTGTAGGTGAATTGGGGCCAGTGTAGGTGAATTGTGACCAGTGTAGGGGAATTGTGGCCAGTGTTGGTGAATTGTGGCCAGTGTAGGTGAATTGTGGCCAGTGTAGGTGAATTGTGGCCAGTATAGGTGAATTGCGGCCAGTGTAGGCGAATTGCGGCCAGTGCAGGAGAATTGCGTGCCGTATGCAGCGCGACACGCCTGGTGCGCGTACAGTATTCATGTCCCCTAAGCACTGCGTCCTGTTCCTCACGAGCATCACGTTCAATATCCCGCGTGCATCCAATCCAACCACACACGCACCACGTCCAAGAAGCACACAAGCACCGCGCACGCATAGTCAAAAACTATACGCACGAACTATTTATGCCATACGAACTATTCATGCCATACGCACAGTATGGCATAAAAACCATGTAAAAAAAATTGAATCTCACAATGTTGTTATCTGATCAAAAAAATAACAGTATTATGAGTGCTTAAAAAAATAATCTCACGCACTAAATAGCGAGAATTTCTTAAAAGTTCTACGGAATTTGAAACCAACATTTAAATTACTTTTTATGGACGGAGTGGAGGGAGGGAGGATGGAGGAGTGGAAGGAGAGTGGAGGGAGGAGTGGAGGGAGGAGTGGGGGGAGGAGTGGAGGAACACAACATCGACACTGCAGTGTCTGGCAAACACCGCCACACGCGAGGCAGTTTGCGGCTGAGAGCAGATCTGCTACGCAGGACTGGCACAAATGAGGGGTGTCGCAAAAGTTGCACTAATTGGAAGCGGGAAATCCCACCGCGCATCAACGTGAGTAGGGTCACGGAAAAAGATGTTCAAATAGAACTAAACGTTCAAAATAAAAAATGAATATTAATACGTGCGCTGGAAGATTGTGAAAAAATGCAGTTGATATATAAAAATTTACAGCCCTGTAAATCGGCACAAAAGCAAAACCTAATCTGAGGCATTGAAATAAGGCAACTGAGGCAATTGGAGCACAGGGAAGAAGAAGAAGCGGAATGCTGAGGCCAAATGAGCACGACGACAGAAAGCGGGCAAAATGCTCCTATATGTTAAATTAACCTGTGTTAAATGTTCAGCTTTCAATAATGGAAAATATGCCCAGAACATACAAATGATGTTCGTTACTTCTATAACGAGGATGACCAATTTACGTAGAAAATATACAGCTGAGAACGTTTTCATTTCGAACTTTGAGCACAGTCATTTTGTTCAGATCCGGATTTTGAAACAAATTATGTCCCCACATTAGTGCAGCAGGCTTCACTCGAGTGCTGGACTGCTGTGTCTTCTGGCCAAAATCTTCCATTCTGGAGCTTCTTCAAATGAACTTTGAGCTCACTGCATCTGGCCATCCAATAAGGTAGTCAGTCATAAAGGGCTGAGATTATTTGTAAGAAACCTCTCACTCGTAAATATTCGAGCAAGGAACACCAACAGGTAGCGGAACAAAGTAGACCAATAACTTAACATGCCAGCTGTACGTCAGAGACAACGCAAATTGTTTCGTAATCCTGCCTTTGGTTCTTTTTCCTGCGCTGCCTCTCACGCTCACAGCGCCTTCCCACGCTGCCTCTCACGCTCACACCGCCTTCCCACGCTGCCTCTCACGCTCACACCGCCTTCCCACGCTGCCTCTCACGCTCACAGCGCCTTCCCACGCTGCCTCTTTCGCTCACACCGCCCCAACGAGGGAAGCCAAAGAAGGGGCGGCGCGGCAGCCCCGTATGCTCATTGCAGCAATCTGACCCACCAGTTGATCCAATAAAGTTGTGAGGCGAAACAGACGTCAAACAGCAAAGTTTTCCTATCACAAAGTTCAACAGGAGTGAACCCGAGGGTAGACTGCGGCTGCCGTGTGAGCTCAGGTGAAGTTAGGGGAGGGAAGTGGAGGGACCTGGTCGAAGGAGGGAAGTGGAGGGACAGACCCGTGGAAGGGCTGAAGTTTAAGATGGAATTGAAGAAAGCGAAATAGTACAACAACAATACACACATATCGTTCAAGCACAGATCCGGCATCGTTTCGAGTGAAATGAATGGCTTACACGAAACAACCTTCAATTTAGCGCTCAGCATCCCACCCTGAGGCATTACTGAGCATTGTTTCATTGCTCCTCAGTGACCGCTCGCACGGCTGACGCCAGCCAAGACATGAACTAGCCTGAGCGCAGGATAGTACAGCAAATCGCTGCTGGTCACAAGCACGACCTTGGCTGCTGCAGAACTGGACTGATCCCAGCCTAACTCATGCATGTTTTTCGCTGCTAAGCGATGCAAACGAAAGGCGGCGGAAAAAATGCATGCAGGCGGCGTAAAAGTTGGACAGAGATACAGCAGAGCTGAGGCAGCGTTTGGCTGCTGCTGCTCCTCGTGACTTTGTTCAGATCTCCGGAGTATTCTGTCCTGTCTCTCCTGCACCTTCTCATAAAAGGAGTAAAGGACTCCTAAAATTTTTGTTACACCCATTTAATTTCATTGACTGAATAATTTTTTACGTGGATGTTTATATTCGACAACAAATTCGTTGGCAGAAGTCCAGCGCATTCGAGATAATATTTTTTTATTGCGTTTTAATTTTTTTTCATTTATTAAATATAACATTTTTTTTTAAAAAAAGGTAAAAGCACTCATTTCCACTATTGACAGCATCGAATGGCAAGTGTCGCCATTCTTTATAAGCTACCTTAAGGGGAAAAAATTCCGTAAATCCCCTCGGGGTATCACTGGCGCGTCCGTTTTTTTCGAGCCATTTTGTGACGGTGTTCGGTCATGACTCGTCAGTCGACTGTCCTGCTGTGGCCGGGGTGGCATGTGAGGAGAGGAGGGCGAAGTCTACAATGGCAGGGTTTATTTGAAATGCAAAGATGATATTGCATTTATAATAATATAAAGTTATAAATAATGTTGTATTTCGAACTTGTCTCCTCGAGAGCAAGGTTTTGATCGATTTTTAACATAGATAAGCCCTTTGCAGTGCGGCGTGTGGGGCACCAGCAACACCACCTCACCAGCCACAAGCCACACCAACACACACACACACACACACGGTGTCATCAACGCGTGCTGTAGCGGCGCACTTTGTACTCCGTGTGATACTCCCTCTTATCCATCTTTTTCCTCCCCCACTCGTGCCCTCCTCCCCCCTTCTCCCACCCTCTCCCCCCTCTGATTACGCTCACGCGAAATGCTCGTCAGGATCTCTCCCCCCCCCCCCGTACAGGTCGCAAAAAAGGACCATCTGCCTGGTGGTGCCAGTACATCACCTACAGCAGCCTGCCTCAGTCTGCCTAAGTCTGCCCTAGTCTGCCTCAGTCTGCCTCAGTCTGCCCCAGTCTGCCCCAGTCTGCCCCAGTCTGCCTCAGTCTGCCTCAGTCTGCCCCAGTTTGCCCCAGTCTGCCTCAGTCTGCCCCAGTCTGCCCCAGTCTGCCTCAGTCTGCCCAAGCCATCCTTCTACCCTCCTTCTACCCTGCCTCAGTCTGCCCCAGTCTGCCCCAGTCTGCCTCAGTCTGCCCCAGTCTGCCCCAGTCTGCCCCAGTCTGCCCCAGTCTGCCTCAGTCTGCGCCAGTCTGCCCCAGTCTGCCTCAGTCTGCCCCAGCCATCCTTCTACCCTCCTTCTACCCTGCCTCAGTCTGCCTCAGTCTGCCCCAGTCTGCCTCAGTCTGCCCCAGTCTGCCCCAGTCTGCCTCAGTCTGCCCCAGTCTGGCTCAGTCTGCCCCAGTCTGCCTCAGTCTGCCCCAGTCTGCCCCAGTCTGCCTCAGTCTGCCCCAGCCATCCTTCTACCCTCCTTCTACCCTGCCTCAGTCTGCCTCAGTCTGCCCCAGTCTGCCTCAGTCTGCCTCAGTCTGCCCCAGTCTGTCCCAGTCTGCCCCAGTCTGCCTCAGTCTGCCCCAGTCTGCCTCAGTCTGCCCCAGTATATCCCAGTCTGCCCCAGTCTGCCAATCGACCGCCATACGAGCGCTATTTGCATACCGTGGAGCGCGACAAGCGATGTCTCGTATTTAAAGGTGCGCGTTCTGTGAGGCGCTCTAATGAACGCTACATGCTGGTCATGCTGGTCAGGACATGCTGATCAGGATATGCTGGGCGACTCTCTTTCTCAGCATCTGTGTACATATCATTGTTCGTCAACGTCCGCTTTCGCCACCCGTTCAACTACCAGAGAACACCTCGCCCAATTTTTTGGAGCTGTGATGAGCCGCAACGCAGCGGCCTCTGGAACACCGAAAATCGGCTGGCCCAGACTCGGCCCAAGCTCCAAGGATCAGGTTTCATTGCACATCGGACAGTGTAGGTAAATATAATGGCACTTTGCTGGGGACAGAATGTCTTCACACGACTCAGGATTTGGATCTGTGTTGAACGCTCGAAGCTCGTCACTCGCAAAAGCCGTCCCAAATCCTGTACTGTCTCAGTGTTCTTCACACTCTGAAATGACGGAGTCTGCACATCGGTTGTCTCTTGTTCGCTGAGCACATCGCTCCTGCACACTCACAGCTCAGCCATTTGTGCTTCGCCACTCATTTCCACAACACACCTGCACTTCATAATACGGCATTATTGAACACAACACACAGCTACACACAACACACAGCTACACAAAACACCCACCTACACACAACACACAGCTACACACAACACCCACCTACACACAACACACAGCTACACACAACACACACCTACACAAAACATGCACAGCTACACACAACACACAGCTACACACAATTCACACAGCTACACACAACACAATACACAACACAACACAGCACACCAATTAAAGGTGACGCTACACAACGCAGCTGTCGCATCTGTCGAGCGCTCGCATCCGGGCGTGTTGTGGTGGCTGGGTGTGTTGTTACACGCCTGCTGCTACACGCCTGCTGCTACACGCCTCCTGCAACACGCCTCCTGCTACACGCCTGCTGTTACACGCCTCCTGCTACACGCCTGCTGCTACACGCCTCCTGCTACACGCCTCCTACTACACGCATGCTGCTACACGCCTCCTGCTACACGCCTGCTGCTACACGCCTCCTGCTACACGCCTGCTGCTACACGCCTCCTGCTACACGCCTCCTGCTACACGCCACACGCCTCCTGCTACACGCCTCCTGCTACACGCATGCTGCTACACGCCTCCTGCTACAGGCCTGCTGCTACATGCCTCCTGCTACACGCCTGCTGCTACACGCCTGCTGCTACACGCCTCCTGCCACACGCATGCTGCTACATGCCTCCTGCTACACGCCTGCTGCTACACGCCTGCTGCTACACGCCTCCTGCTACATACCTGCTGCTACCCGCTACACGCCTCCTGCTACACGCCTCCTGCTACACGCATGCTGCTACACGCCTCCTGCTACAGGCCTGCTGCTACATGCCTCCTGCTACACGCCTGCTGCTACACGGCTGCTGCTACACGCCTCATGCTACACGCCTCCTGCTACACGCCTCCTGCTACACGGCTGCTGCTACACGCCTCCTGCTACACGCCTCCTGCTACACGCCTGCTACTACATGCCTGCTGCTACACGCCTCATGCTACACGCCTCCTTCTACACGCCTCCTGCTACACGCCTCCTGCTACACGCCTGCTACTACACGCCTGCTGCTACACGCCTCCTGCTACACGCCTGCTGCTACACGCCTGCTGCTGCCAGGTTTAGCCTGCACACCGCCAGTGCAGACAGACTGCCCGTGAAGCGAGAAAACATTTCAAAGTAACCGTTACACAACTGCATCACCACGGCATCACTCATTCCGAGCATCACCACAGCATCACTTCCTAACTACATTCGTACTGTAACTCGGTTTTCATGCATCACTGTGAGTTGGTTCACCACACTCATCACTACATCGTTTTGCACCCCATTTTACCCTGACACACATCACCACACGCCACATCACCAACTCCAATACCACTTACCACATCCTTGCACACCGCAACACGCACCACTTCCCACAGACCACACCACACACCACATCTTCTTACAGCACGCTCTACACCACATCACCACTTTCCTCAGATTACAGCACACATCACAAAAAACATTACACAGACCCATCACTGCACAACACACATCACTTAAATGAGGTATTTGGTACACGCTGTCGCCAGTCTCCCATGAGACAAATAATACAGGAATATAATAGTTTATATGAGTGATATGGTCGAATTATTTGCTTCGGTATTTAATGTGGTACGATTCTTTAAGTAAACGTGCCAAGTACATCAACCCAACCGCATTGGTGCACTCCGACTCCGTCTCACGTGAGCTCTTCCTTACTGTTGACTCCTCTGCGCATCCTCGTCTGGCCGCTGTGGCTCGGGTCAGCTTCTGGGCCAGGCGTACGATCGGTCGTTGGAGGTTAACTCGTGGAAAAAAACACCATCTAAATTCACTAACAACCAAAGCCTACATCTAATCTTTTGATAATAGATAAATTTGAAGTGACTATTATTGAAGAGATATAGACACGATGCCTCATGGTGATACGTTGGGATATTTTGTCAACAAGAACGTGGGCTTGAGGCAGATGTGTGGCATGGTGTGGCAGATATGTGGCATGGTGTGGCAGATGTGTGGCATGGTGTGGCAGATGTGTGGCATGGTGTGGCAGATGTGTGGCATGGTGTGGCAGATGTGTGGCATGATGTGGCAGATGTGTGGCATGGTGTGGCAGATGTGTGGCATGGTGTGGCAGATGTGTGGCATGGTGTGGCAGATGTGTGGCATGATGTGGCAGATGTGTGGCATGGTGTGGCAGATGTGTGGCATGGTGTGGCAGATGTGTGGCATGGTGTGGCAGATGTGTGGCATGGTGTGGCAGATGTGTGGCATGGTGTGGCAGATGTGTGGCATGGTGTGGCAGATGTGTGGCATGGTGTGGCAGATGTGTGGCATGGTGTGGCAGATGTGTGGCATGGTGTGGCAGATGTGTGGCATGGTGTGGCAGATGTGTGGCATGGTGTGGCAGATGTGTGGAATGATGTGGCAGATGTGTGGCATGGTGTGGCAGATGTGTGGCATGATGTGGCAGATGTGTGACATGGTGTGGCAGATGTGTGGCATGGTGTGGCAGATGTGTGGCATGGTGTGGCAGATGTGTGGCATGATGTGGCAGATGTGTCGCATGGTGTGGCAGATGTGTGGCATGATGTGGTAGATGTGTGGCATGGTGTGGCAGATGTGTGGCATGGTGTGGCAGATGTGTGGCATGGTGTGGCAGATGTGTGGCATGGTGTGGCAGATGTGTGGCATGGTGTGGCAGATGTGTGGCATGATGCAACAGATGTGTGGCATGGTGTGGCAGATGTGTGGCATGATGCAGCAGATGTGTGGCATGGTGTGGCAGATCATCTGAAGAACCGTAGAGGAGTGTAAAGACGCTGAGTTGTTTGACGAGAACGCATCTCCTTAGAGTCAACATTTCATTCAGATCTTTTTCGACGCATAATGTGGACGCACGTCGGCCAGACGCACTCCACCATGCAGTTGTTCGTAAATACGATCTATGTCCATGTACGTAGGTAGTTGTGCGACCCTCAGCACGGCTGGACGTGCAGCCTGTTTAGAGGAAGAGCTGCTGCACGGCAAGAACTCGTTTTGTGCAGCGTTAATGCAGTGCTTCAGCGCAGCCGGCAATTAGCAGCTCAGCAGCAGCTGCATTTTGTGATATTTTACGACACAAAAACTCAGCGTCCGCCGTCACGGCGCTGCTGCAGCTTCTTGCCGCCCAGTGCGCGAGGGCTGAGGGCTGCGCTGCAGCTCGGGTCTATTGCTTATATTGCTAATTATTACGGTACCTTTGTGCAAGTAACGAGTAAGGATTAATGTTAAGAAATTTTAAGAACCAATGTTTTAAACATTTCATGTTTTAACTTTATTGGAAATGAATTTTTTTTTCTTTTTTCTACCTTCATGAAATGACGTTCACTAAAAATTTCTGCGTGGACGCTTGCAGTTGTTCTGCGTCGCAGCGTTCAGGGGCGCGAGGCGATATTGCGGTCTTTAACTGCAACAATCCCTGATGCCCACCACAACAAATGGATACCAGTTCCCTTAACCACAACAGTCCTTCCTCCCCATTACGAGGGGGTGCTGACCCCCTTAGCTGGAACTATCATTCTTGCCATTACAACGAGGGGGTGCCAACTCCCTTAACTGGAACAATCTCTCCCCACAACAACGAGGGGATGTCGCCCCCATTTACAACAGCTGTCGCCCCCCATTCGTCTCGGTTATTTATCTCTCGAGACACTCCGCAGAGGAAACCGCTCTCGGGGTGATGGATGGACCAGCTGGGGAGGGAGGGGTGGGGAGGGGGAGCTGAAGCAGGGAGGGAGGGTGGGAGAGGGGAAGGAGAGGGGAGGGAGAGGGGAGGGAGAGGGGAGGGAGAGGGGAAGGAGAGGGGAGGGAGAGGGGAGGGAGAGGGGAGGGAGAGGGGAAGGAGAGGGGAGGGAGAGGGAGGGAGAGGGGAAGGAGAGGGGAGGGAGAGGGGAAGATAGTGGGGCTGCAGTCAATTGAGACGACGTAAAGTCGGTGGAAAACGTCTTTACGGGAAACGCGTCAGAAGTGCATTAATAAATAAAATCATTGTTTCGTGAGCGACAAGTTGGGAGAACCAAAAATTGAGCGAATCTTTTAGAAGGATGGGATAACATAAATAAAAAATAAATAGATAAAATAATACAAGTTTTTTTCACGTGAGTAATGAAGGCACAAATGGAAAAGCAACATTAAAATAACTTCATTCCCTTGTATAAAGCAAAACACAATAATATACAATGACACAAATGACAGAAATGCTCCTCGTCTCAAAGTATCTTAGTTGTCCGTGTGGAAAATGAGTTTTTTTTCGGGGGTTCTGTGAGGGAAACTTTCCTGTATCTCGGAGAATGTTCCTTGCAGAAATGTCACGACCAGCAGTTCACGACCAGCAGTTCACGACCAGCAGTTCACGACCAGCAGTTCACTACCAGCAGTTCACGACCAGCAGTTCACGACCAGCAGTTCACGACCAGCAGTTCACGACCAGCAGTTCACGACCAGCAGTTCACGACCAGCAGTTCACGACCAGCAGTTCACGACCAGCAGTTCACGACCAGCAGTTCACGACCAGCAGTTCACGACCAGCAGTTCACGACCAGCAGTTCACGACCAGCAGTTCACGACCAGCAGTTCACGACCAGCAGTTCACGACCAGCAGTTCACGACCAGCAGTTCACGACCAGCAGTTCACGACCAGCAGTTCACGACCAGCAGTTCACGACCAGCAGTTCACGACCAGCAGTTCACGACCAGCAGTTCACGACCAGCTGGCAACCACAACCAGGGCAGCGCACGCACGGTTGTGCTGTCGCTCGTAGAGAACACAAGCTATCAAAGCGAAGCATCTGACGCAAAGTAATGAAAATGGGAGGAAATAAATAATCCCATGAAAAAATTATAATAAAAACAATGTAGTAGTTCATGATCACAAAATAAACGGAGATGAAATGAAGTATCTAACACTAAAAACTAAAATTCAATGAAATGAAAGGTTTTATACCAGGAAGTAGAAGAATAAAAAAAGATCGATCATCAGAATGTGAAATCTAATGAAATAAAGTTCCCAATCCCAAAAAATAAAATTTTGTGAAATATAAGAGCTAATGCTGGTAGATGATATTTAATGAAATATAGGGCCTAATTCCAACAAATAAAAACAAATGAAATAAAAGATCGCACAGACCACAGCGGCTCATGGTTCTCAGGTCACGTATTTGTGACGTTCATCAGCAGCGCTGCTGCTGCGCACATTTGTGTGTTGACTGCAATGCTGACTGTTGCTGAATGAAGCAGTGCTGACTGTTGCTGAATGAAGCAGTGCTGACTGTTGCTGAATGAAGCAGTGCTGACTGTTGCTGAACGAAGCAGTGCTGACTGCTGCTGAATGTAGCCGTGTTGAATGTACTGGCAGATCGCGCGACGCGCACCTCAACTGCATTGACCTGTCATCAGTGAAATGTAGTCCCTGCTGCAGCAACACCTGCACACACGCCAACACTCCCCCCCCCCCCATACACACACTTCCTCGCTTCCACTACACCACACCGCCACCAGCACACCCCTACCGTCACCACCACTACCACTACCACCACCACCACACCGCCGCCACCACCAGAAAATGACCATCAAACAAGGCACAGATCACGAGAGGCAGCACTCCACCCTCGCCCGTCTCGCGCCGCTGCCCTTGCCGTAAGTTCTGTGTGGGAAAAACAACAAGGGACGTCCGCATGAGGGTAAATTCTATCCACACAACTGGTCGAGTAAAGCCCGCGCCAACCACAGAGGAAGGTGTTTTTCTTAGAGTACTTCGCAAGAAATGTTTCGTTTTGTATTTCGTAGGACGAGGAATAGTTAAAAAAAGACTTTAAAATTAAAACTTGTGCGGGATAATATGTGCACTAGGTGAACAATTTGGGGAGAAATGTGTAAGATAAAGCCTCGTACAGAATATATTCAAACGATAAAGCGTTCTGACAGACAATTTAGTCGTGGGTTTTTTAGAAAATTAGTATCCAAGCGAATATTTTGGAGGAAGCGTTCGCAGCGAGAAAAATTGAATAAAACCGAGCTGAGGCAGACCCTGGAGAGGCAGCGGGCAAAACTACGACGCGCACAAAAATAACTGCGTGGAAAAAGGTTTACAGTCGCAAGTTTTCTAAAGGAAGCCAAGCTTAGGAATCTTAAACAGCGGCAGTTTCTTGAGTTCTGCGAGTTCAACCGCAATGAATGCGAGCGTAAAAAGCTCGCATTCTAATGGGTTTGGTTTCTTACCAAATCTAACATTAAGACTCACTTTTTATATTTTATTGCAGTAATAAGCATGAGAAGGAAAGACAAACTTGAATTCAGCGAAGGAAGCAGGAATTTGCTGGCCGCCGTAAATCGCCACGCCTCTTCCCCCCAGACGGCGCGGCCGCCAACAGAGCTACGGACCACCAGCCTCCAACAGCTGCACACTCTAACGTTTCTACACCTGCTCAGTGTAAATTCAAGTGTAAATTCTACTGCCTCCTCGGCGTGCGACAAACACTGCAGCTGTGAGAGACGAGACTTTACGTTTGGAGCCCCTCTGGACGCGGCGCCTCGTACGTTGAGCGCGAGACACCCGTGAGGGTCTCGAGGGAACAGCCAATCACCGCCCAGGACACAAACTCGGTTGGGAAAAACTTGCGCCTGCAACGTTGGTGAAATATGTTAGGCCCTCGTCGCGTAAAGCGTAAAGTTCTGACCAGTCCAGTCTCCCAAAAGCGAGGTGTCAGAGACCGCAAGTTTGTGAAATTTTGCCAAAAGCTGTTCAGTCTGCAGCCGTCTAAATTACAATCGCTCGTGCAAATTAAGAAAATACAATCAAGTACAAGGTACGAAATTTACAACTGATAACCGTCCATTTTTTAATATCTTAACGCAGCACCAGGATCACGAGTCCTCAAAACGGGTGTCTTGATGAAAAAGAAAAATTTGGATGCAAGTGCAATTCAGCGAACTTTGATGTTTTAGTGACAGCTAGCCAGTCTACCTCGTCCTGCGTGTCTCTCTTGCGCTTCGACAAGGCTGTGTAGGATCTTACGGTAGCGCCAGCCTTGTGACGGCTCATGCGTTCGGACAACAAGGCTGTGTAGTATCTTACGGTAGCGCCAGCCTTGTGACGGCTCATGCGTTCGGACAACAAGGCTGTGTAGGATCTTACGGTAGCGCCAGCCTTGTGACGGCTCATGCGTTCGGACAACAAGGCTGTGTAGTATCTTACGGTAGCGCCAGCCTTGTGACGGCTCATGCGTTCGGACAACAAGGCTGTGTAGGATCTTACGGTAGCGCCAGCCTTGTGACGGCTCATGCGTTCGGACAACAAGGCTGTGTAGGATCTTACGGTAGCGCCAGCCTTGTGACGGCTCATGCGTTCGGACAACAAGGCTGTGTAGTATCTTACGGTAGCGCCAGCCTTGTGACGGCTCATGCGTTCGGACAACAAGGCTGTGTAGTATCTTACGGTAGCGCCAGCCTTGTGACGGCTCATGCGTTCGGACAACAAGGCTGTGTAGTATCTTACGGTAGCGCCAGCCTTGTGACGGCTCATGCGTTCGGACAACAAGGCTGTGTAGGATCTTACGGTAGCGCCAGCCTTGTGACGGCTCATGCGTTAGGACATGTTGATGTGATTGATCTACTTTGACGTACTTCGGAAAAAATTCAGAAGCTGAAAAATTCGTACGTTGAATTTGTGTTGCTGTCGGGCCTGACTGTGGAAGGTGGTTGTGCTGAGCTGCTGCTGATCCTGGCAGTTCAGGTGCGGCCAGTGCTGCCTCCCTCGCCTCCTAGTGACTAAGTGTGGTGATTGTGGCCTGCTGTCGGCTACCTTCCAATGGGGAGGATAAGCCCGGGATATGTATGTATGTAAATATCATTGAACACTTTATCTTTGAAGAGCAAGCTGTGTACAAGGAACACACAAAATAGAGAACGTGTGAGGCCAGGTGTTGTTACTGCCTCTGCTGTCGAGTTCCGTTTGAGGCGAGTGAAGCAGCGGCCTTACATTTATACTCCTCCGGCTGTAGGTATCGGTGATACGCGGCGGAGAAGTGGGAACTCTTTGTTGAATACATTTACGATAAGAAATATTAAAATTACTGAGCACGAACAAACTAAAATCAAGGTTTGAGGGGTAACAAAGGTCACTACAAACATTACACGAGCTGCCAGCACAGAGGAGAGCGCCCGCATCACAGTTTTCAAATCGACGCTCCGAAAAGTTTCAAAAGCGCGGTTTCTTGCAACTCACCAACCATTCGGGCAACATGGAGAGCAAAAAATAGTCTAAGAAGTGGTGTTCAATATTCTTCGAGAAGGTTAATGATTGTTTAAGATTGAATTCATGTGAAGTTTGTTCTGAAAATGTAATCAACGCTAAGGAAAATCATACCGATATCCATCACCTAGAAAAATGGAGTTCATTTGACGGCCCTGCAAGAAAATAACATGACAATTTAGAACTAAAATTATGTATGGTTTGAATTCGGATAAAGAGTGTTCCATTCTTCAGTGTCTCTGAACGTTTATTTTTTTTGCGTCTCTCCAGCAGCGTGTGCAGTCTGTCCGCGTGATAATTTGGTATTTAAGGTTCAGGCACATCACATGTCACATGATTGTCGCTTTCTTCAATGTTTTTAATTTGTTTTTTTCGTCGTATTTCGTGCTAACACCTGTTGCTAACACCTGTATTTCGTGCTAACACCTGTTGCTCAAAGTTTTTTTTGAGAGTCACGTGTAAAATTAAATTTTCATGTTCGCTTCGCGGGCACAGCTATAGCACCATGCATAACTCTCACCATGCATAACTCTCACCATGCATAACTCTCACCATGCATAACTCTCACCTTGCATAACTCTCACCATGCATAACTCTCACCATGCATAACTCTCACCTTGCATAACTCTCACCATGCATAACTCTCACCATGCATAACTCTCACCATGCATAACTCTCACCTTGCATAACTCTCACCATGCATAACTCTCACCATGCATAACTCTCACCTTGCATAACTCTCACCATGCATAACTCTCACCATGCATAACTTTCACCATGCATAACTCTCACCATGCATAACTCTCACCATGCATAACTCTCACCATGCATAACTCTCACCATGCATAACTCTCACCATGCATAACTCTCACCTTGCATAACTCTCACCATGCATAACTCTCACCATGCATAACTCTCACCATGCATAACTCTCACCATGTATAACTCTCACCATGCATAACTCTCACCATGCATAACTCTCACCATGCATAACTCTCACCATGCATGACTCTCACCATGCATAACTCTCACCATGCATAACTCTCACCTTGCATAACTCTCACCATGCATAACTCTCACCATGCATAACTCTCACCATGCATAACTCTCACCATGCATAACTCTCACCATGCATAACTCTCACCATGCATAACTCTCACCGTGCATAACTCTCACCATGCATAACTCTCACCATGCATGACTCTCACCATGCATAACTCTCACCTTGCATAACTCTCACCATGCATAACTCTCACCATGCATAACTCTCACCATGCATAACTCTCACCATGCATAACTCTCACCATGCATAACTCTCACCATGCATGACTCTCACCATGCATAACTCTCACCATGCAAAACTCTCACCATGCATAACTCTCACCATGCGGAACTCTCACCATGCATAACTCTCACCATGCATAACTCTCACCATGCATGACTCTCACCATGCATAACTCTCACCATGCATAACTCTCACCATGCATAACTCTCACCTTGCATAACTCTCACCATGCATAACTCTCACCATGCATAACTCTCACCATGCATAACTCTCACCATGCATAACTCTCACCATGCATAACTCTCACCATTCATAACTCTCACCTTGCATAACTCTCACCATGCATAACTCTCACCATGCATAACTCTCACCATGCATAACTCTCACCATGCATAACTCTCACCATGCATAACTCTCACCATGCATAACTCTCACCATGCATAACTCTCACCATGCATAACTCTCACCATGCATAACTCTCACCATGCATAACTCTCACCATGCATAACTCTCACCATGCATAACTCTCACCATGCATAACTCTCACCATGCATAACTCTCACCATGCATAACTCTCACCTTGCATAACTCTCACCATGCATAACTCTCACCATGCATAACTCTCACCATGCATAACTCTCACCATGCATAACTCTCACCATGCATAACTCTCACCATGCATAACTCTCACCTTGCATAACTCTCACCATGCTTAACTCTCACCATGCATAACTCTCACCATGCATGACTCTCACCATGCATAACTCTCACCATGCATAACTCTCACCATGCATGACTCTCACCATGCATAACTCTCACCATGCATAACTCTCACCATGCATAACTCTCAAGCTCATTTTAAACAAAATGAATGAATTTTCCAGCGTGACATTATTCATTATCATGACGTAGATGAAAGTTATACAGCGTAAGACTTTCACTCTATATATTTTCCACCTTTTTTAAAAATTTCTTCCATTATTTTCTATCCTCTCCTTTCTCTGTGGAGGGTTGCAGCCTCCTCTTCAACACTCTACTCTCCGATCACAGAGATGAGGGTCTTCTTTAGAAGAATTAGCCACACAACTTCAAGACAACACAATTAGTGCAGTTCCCAATAACAGGACGTTGGATATTAAGAAAGCACTAACAAAATTATGGAATTAATCTAGAATTTTAAGAACATCATGCTTAACACTGTTTCTTTTTTGTTGCTAACGTAAGTGTGGTATTGCCACTCACGAGTTTCAATGGCACAGGATTGCGTAGCACCAGCACAAGCATTGCACTTCCGCTTTCTACAACACCACAAAACCGCGGTAGAAAGTTAATTTTTTTCATATACTCAACACTCAATTGACAGGAAACTCTTTTTTGTACAACTACTCAAAATTTTTCATTTAAAGCCTTGTCAGTTCCATGTGTTGGAAATCAGCAATACGTGCGTATAACGCATTACATCTCGCCCGTTCGATTCATCATAATTGACGGCAAGACATTCGATCACTTTTGTGACGTCACCATTCCTGCGAGCAGGACTGGCGATGATAGAAGCATCGTAGCTGCGCGACACGCAGGACGCCTGGCTGTGAGAGCGTGGGTTGTTCTACGCGCCTCTCGTGGGCACCAGCAAAATACCTGACACCCAATGTCTGACGTACGCAGGCTACCACATCCACACTAAACTAAAATGCAGGCCACACATCCCCACTAAACATATTCTCAACTGATGTGTGCGCATGACCTCATCTGCATTCACTCCCTGCACTTACTCCCTCAACTGACGAAAACACTAGATTGCATCCACACTGAACACTCGCCCAACTGACGCGTGCACACGACCACACCGACACACAGATGGCAGCTGTGATGCCCTGTATGCTGTGAGCGACAGCAACTGTAACGCCCCGTCGGTAAGCGACAGCAGCTGTAACGCCCTGTCTGTGAGCGACAGCAGCTGTAACGCCCTGTCTGTGAGCGACAGCAGCTGTAACGCCATGGCGGTGAGCGACAGCTGCGCAGGAGGCCCCAAGCAGCTGCGCACACCCGCGCCGCTGATGCCTCACCCCGCCAATTACCCGTCAATTATCCCCACCCGAGAGACCACGAGAAATTTTCGTCAGAAATTGTGGGGCCATCCTCGTAGCGCTCTGTCCTTCCCTGTGGACTGTGTTCGGTTCCTACATTGTAGCGATGGGGCGTCGAGATAGCAGAAATAGCTGAATAAATAAAAGAGAGTTTGAAAATTGAACTGAAGGTGAACAAAACACATTTACTCCCTAGTCTAACTTTTTCACCTCCAGCACGCATGTTTTCTGCCGCCCAAGTAATTAAATCACTTGGGCGGAGAAAAAACATGCATGCTCCGGCGAAAAAGTTAGACTGGGTCTAAGGATGCTTTGTATAAAGACTAGTACACGCTCTCCCTCCTTTCGACTCTGCGGCAGTGCCTCCCACTTTAATGAAATGCTGTTTGTCGGCACCGTCTTAGGTAAACTCGTCCAATTAAGTGGCTTTACTCTGCCCTCCACGTCTAACTGGCGTCCCAACTGTACTCCAACTGGCATTAAGAAGCAGATAAGCGCGACGCTTTGTCAGTCTGCATGATGTCAAGTCGTGCGCATCATGTCGAGAAAGCGCATCTTGTCGAGAGGGCGCATCATGTCGAGAAGGCGCATCATGTCGAGAGGGCGCACGGAATCACAAGTTGGCGCCTCACACGACCGTCCCTCAAGTTCAAGTGATCTAACTTGGAGCTGATGATGATAGGAGAGAGGGAGGGAGGGGCAGTGAGGGTAGGATGTGCAGTTGTTTCAGATATGAGGTACTTCAATTAATGTGAACAGCTCCGCAAATTGGTTATGAGGTCGAGTCGGTACTGGCTGTACAAACACTTCCGTTTATTGGACGACACAGACACGGCTCTTGATTGGTGCGGCCTGTCGATAGGGAAATTAATGCTGGAACGAGAAGCAAACGCGACGAGGATTGCGAGTACGGCTTGCAAGTTAGACACACAATATTGATGTCGTAACGTCGATGAAAAGAATGTAACTTTCCTTTGCCGCTCGAAGCTTCCTAAAAAAGTGTTCGATGACATCGAGCATAAAATTTATGCAGAGAATCTGAACCCAAGAAGCGGACACGCATTGAATATAAAGTTGCTGTATTCATGAAATCACTCTCATGCAGTACTATCAAATCACTCTCATGCAGTACTCTCAAATCACTGTCATGCAGTACTCTCAAATAACAAAACGTCGCTGTTTACACAATATGAGTCTGACTCTGCTCAAGGACCTATCTGAATATTTAGCCTGCTGCTGTTTGCTATTTTATTTATGAATTCCATTAAATATTTTTGAAGACGAGAATCTCTACGTCCGTGGATGACATCCAAATCGCAATGGCCAGTTACAGGCCTGAGTTACTATGACGCAGGCTTGCGTTTGAATGCATCGATATCATGGTAAGATCAAAGTTTTCCTAACGCCAACGCGAGCAAATAGTGAAGCATCATGTTCGGAACCAAGGACCATAAATGCAGAAACGAATTCTTACAGAAGATGATGGTAAAACTGAGCCAGTAGCAATAATCTGGCCATTTGGTTTGACCAAAATGCGTCTTTCAAATTTCATGTGAAGAAAACAACTCCTAGAATTTAAGAAATCTTCATGTTTTCAAGGTGTATGGTTGACGGGAATAAGACAGGCTATAAGCCTTTAAATCTCTCCAAATACAGCGCATCGACTCCTGCAGGTCAGTCTGGTGCCAAATACCGCAGGGCCTCCAAAGAGAGTAGCAGAAATCAGTAAAATGGCCATCAATTTAGACCTAAAAAGCTAAAAAATTTTGCTGGACTCTGGCACAAAAAAATATTCTTTCAAGTAGCCCAGCCAGTATTTTCTTCGTTAAATCGCTTTGCCAGCTACGCACGTGTAGAATTTTTCCATTCGGATACCGAATAAAAGCAAGATAGAGAACATCATGTCCCAGTGAGTTCATTTGCCATGAACCGGAAAAACTGTGCTAGTTTCTATTGTTTTGCTGCAAACAAATTTACCCGGTGGTCGGGAATCTTTCGATTGCTGAAGAATTGAAGTCAAACGGGGTCAGGCATTTTGAGTCTTCAAACGAAAAAATATACTGCATTACTTCGAGAATGCTAAAAGTCCTCATCTCATTGTTTTACGTTCGTTGTGTGTACATTATAAGCATGTAAATAAGAATGAGGTGCCGTTATCGTTGGAATATTGCCCTCCATACAGGTCGCAACTCAGCTCCATACCATAGACAATGCCTTCAATTCGTACAATGCCTACAATTTTCAATTTTTTTCTTTTTCACGCAAAGTTTGCTCTCATCACAAAACTGTTTTTCTCCCTCGACATCGCAAGTTCATCGATCAGTCGACATTCGAAATGAAAATAAAATTTTGAAGCAAAAGTTCGCGTCAAACGTTCACTCCAGCCGCCACATTTCAAAACTGAACTCAATGAAGTTGTTAATTTTATGAAGCAAACCGTACAGGGATATACAAGTGTGTTTGTATTTTCATGTACATACGCACTTGCTTTCTTTTTGCCTCTACATGCTACAAAGTAGGTGTGAAATTGATCCGACTGCTATTTTCACTCGTACTCTACATCCAGTATTTTTACACCAACCTGTTACTTTCAAATGATATAATTTATTTAGAATGCTATCGTAACGCTCACGGGCTAATATTTGTTTTTGTTTAGAACAATGATTTAAAGCAAAACTTATGTAGTCCGATGCTTCCAGATTTGTTTTTGGGAGACCGATACTTCACTAGTTTAAGTTAGAGACTCGTTCACCTTTCAACTCTCACTTCAACTCGGTATCACACGTTCAGCACTGAGAAAACCCACATCACCCATCATTCACTCAAGTTATACAAAGCACAGCCACATCACACAGACAGCCCACGACACAGCCACATTACCCATCATTTATACAGACAACACACAACACAGCCACATCACACAAACAACACAAAACACAGCCGCATCACACAAACAACACACGACACAGCCGCATCACACAAACAACACACAACACAGCCGCATCACACAAACAACACACAACACAGCCGCATCACACAAACAACACACGACACAGCCGCATCACACAAACAACACACAACACAGCCGCATTACACAAACAACACACGACACAGCCGCATCACACAAACAACACACAACACGGCCGCATCACACAAACAACACACGACACAGCCGCATCACACAAACAACACACAACACGGTTGCATCACACAAACAACACACGACACAGCCGCATCACACAAACAACACACAACACAGCCGCATTACACAAACAACACACGACACACCCGCATCACACAAACAACACACAACACGGCCGCATCACACAAACAACACACAACACACCCGCATCACAGAAACAACACACAACACGGCCGCATCACACAAACAACACACAACACACTTGCATCACACAAACAACACACAACACAGCCGCATCACACAAACAACTCACCACACTCAGCCACTCTCCAATACAGAAGCTACCTCAGAACATCAGCTTTCCCTGTCAAAATCATAAGACCAGAAAATATTAGCGGGATCCTCGCCAGATTCTCGATGATTCTTCGCCAAGATTCTTTATAGATTTCCGATGACGAGCTCCAGTCTTTTGACGGCCAGCGCTGACGCTAAAATGGCAAGAAATGTTGTGGGGCTTGTGTGGGCTGTGTGAGGGCTGAATGAGGGCTGTGTGAGGGCTGAATGAGGGACGTAGGAGGGCCGTGTGTTGACCTTGTGTAGGCTGTGTGAGAGCCGTATGACTGTTGTGTGAGAGCCATTAGCAACGAATGAAAGGACGAATATGATATGTAATGTAGGAATATTAATAAATGAAGGAATAAATGCGGCAACATGGTGTAACTGTTCGGACAAAAACGTGGACCAAAGCCACAAGACACGGACCGGGATACAGAGAGCTTTGTAATTATCAGGCCAAGATGGAGGGTCGTTTTGGGTCGCGGCTCTCGTGGCGAGTCGCAAAGAACCAAAGTAATGTTTGTGCTACCAACTTATGCTGCTAGGCAAGGCCGTTGACCGGTATAATTTAAGTAATAAAGTTACAGGGAAATAAGTCTTTATAGCAATATATGATACGGTAGAAAGAGAATTTTAGTCAAGAAATGGGAGGTGCTTCTGAAATATCTGCTTATTGGATTATTCGAGTATTTCATGGTCCATCAAATACTTATTACATATAGATCATGTAATAAAGGAACAAACAGAAAGCTTTGAAATTAATTAGATTCAATCATTGTTCCGCATATATCTGGTTTATGAAGTAACAATTGTGTGAGGGCCGCGTGAGGGTTGAGGGAAAGCTGTATGAAGCCCGTGAGAACACCTCGTGCGGGACTTGTCAGGGACTTCTGAGGATAGAGAGCAATGGGAGGGCCGTCAGATACCTAACATGAAATCTCACATGATGTCAAGATGATACGAAAAACATGTCCAAATCTATAACTGTTGAGACATGTCACGTATGCATAATTAAAGACGGATATTTTCAACCGCGAAACACTTCGTACAACTGGACAGTCTTCCGAGTTCGAATTCGCTCCTGCGCCGCTACGTAGATTGCTATGATGCCGGCATGGGAATAATCTTTCATTCGCTTAAAAACTTTTTGAACAAAATAGGAATGACAGACCGCAAAAGCTGATTGTTTTGAATGAATTACGCATTTAACTCTCTATAACACACCTGCACTTTATAATTAAGATACGAGGTGCGCTACCCTCACGATGCCTCAGGCGGCTGTCGGTCACCCTCCCCCCCCCCACTTGGGACACCCAACACCCACAAAGCCTAGTTAAGAAGCTCTCAGCCTCACCCGCCGCTCCCCCAAAAAGTTAATTGACACCCGACCTCCATAAATCGCCCCAGCAGCCATGTATCATCTTCCCCAGCAGGTGGGGAAGCGCAACCCAAGGGAGGACTCCCATATTTCCAGCTCAAAAGGGGATTAGCAGAGGAAGATCCCCAGGTCTTCGGATCACAACGTCCCCACGCCAGGGAATAAATTTCTCATTAATCTTTAGCTTGGGGTAACTTTGCGGTAACTTCAGGGTAACTTTGCGGTAACATCAGAGTAACTTTGCGGTAACTTCAGGGTAACTTTTACAAAAAAACTTGACCGCAGACTTCTAAGATGACGATACGAGATTAAATCTTAAAATGACCCATTGTTTATTTCCAGTTCTTGCTACATTTCTAATGAAGCGCAAAATGTTGAGTAGGGTTCTAAGATCAAGCCAGAATAATTTCTGGAGCATCGAAGGAATTTCCCTAGCTTAGATGGTAGGTAAGGGAATGTAATTGAAAAAGCACTGGCAGCATTTGTGAATATTGCTCAGGAAAAGTAAAGGACAGGCCGACAACTATAGCTCGAGTTGAGACAATATATCTAATAACATTTAAACTAATTAATTTACACGTGAGCTTTCAGGGGAAGATGTTCGGAGCTTATCTCTGGAATGTGTTATGAATGATCAGAAGTGCCTGTGTGTGACAGTGTAGGCACCTACACCTGGCCTGCCTGTGTGCCTGTGTGTGACAGTGTAGGTACCTACACCTGGCCTACCTGCATACCTGTGTGCAGCAGTGACATGTGCGTGTGCCGGCCCGTGTAAGCAACACAGCCCACACGCACACAGCCTAAGTAAATAGACGGGCGGCCCGGCAGCTTGACGAGAGTTGACCGCGTGGGTCCGGGCCTGATTTATGAGGCGAGGCCCGTAAATCTCATGGAGGCGGCGGCGGGCCACTTGAGTTATGATGTGCTGGAGGCGACAAGCTGCGCCGCTCGCTGCCAAAACAATCCTGTGACACCCGCGCCTCTCAGACGACATCGCTTCATTCTCGCCAGGCTTACTTACTACCTCCGTGGCAGTGAAATGCCTTGGCTTCAGTTGTACTTCTGATGCTGCCTTAGACTCTGAGACGACATCACTTCATATTGGGCCAGACACGCTTACGTGGGAGTGAAATGAATGACTTGCCATAGAGTTGTACTTGTTTCCATTTGTCTCTTACTATCCCTTAATTATATCAGTAACTTGGCCTTGCTGATATGATTTGTGTTGCGCAATTGTGTTTGGTTCTCTGGCTTTAAGTAATGCGAGATTACAGAATGTTAGCCATGGAGTTCCCCAAAGATCTGTCTTGCTACCTCACCAACTTTTAATCTTCTCCAACAGTTTTTATTAACCAATTTACTATTGCTAATTACCCTATTTACTATTGCACAAGGATTGTCGATGATGTAAAGAAGTTGAGAGCTCCATATGATAATATTTTGATATTAATTGTCAATATTTCACACGAAAGAGCTTACGTAACGATTTAAATTAAGCAATCTATTAATACAATCTCTCACTTGAGAGTGGTGAACGCTTAAATGTAAATTAAATAACGATACATAAAGATTAATGCCATGAGGAAGCTGAAAAGTCCCATCTGATCTTGATGATTATCAAAATAAAATAAAATGACAAGAAAAACGTCCCGAAAACAACACTCACGACAAAATAACGAGTGTAGCGGAAGAATGACGGAGAGGGACACAACATCTGGTGTGCGTAGGCGGAACCAAAACAAGGCGCCATGACACACTCGCTCATCACAGGAATGCATTTCTTCCGGACTAGAAAATCTGTGACAAGCAGTCAGATTGAAGAGACTAACACGCCAAAATTCCAGATCATTATGATCGTTAAAAATTTAACCTCCAAAAAGCATGTCAGGCATACTGGCACAAAACTATCAAATCCATAAAAACTCTCGACTGCGTTAGAAATATACCAGTTGAAGAAGCTTCAAGCAAGCGATAGCAAACGCGCATTTATTCATATCTGCAGTACGAAGAAATAGCATGCCATTCAACTGATAATGATCAAACCAGATATTTGTTACGCTTCAAATCCCAGCCATTAGAGGAGTGATAAGTTCGTAAAGCAATGTCTTCACTATTGTCACAATGTCTTCACTATTGTCACAATGTCTTCACTATTGTCACAATGTCTTCACTATTGTCACAATGTCTTCACTATTGTCACAATGTCTTCACTATTGTCACAATGTCTTCACTATTGTCACAATGTCTTCACTATTGTCACAATGTCTTCACTATTGTCACAATGTCTTCACTATTGTCACAATGTCTTCACTATTGTCACAATGTCTTCACTATTGTCACAATGTCTTCACTATTGTCACAATGTCTTCACTATTGTCACAATGTCTTCACTATTGTCACAATGTCTTCACTATTGTCACAATGTCTTCACTATTGTCACAATGTCTTCACTATTGTCACAATGTCTTCACTATTGTCACAATGTCTTCACTATTGTCACAATGTCTTCACTATTGTCACAATGTCTTCACTATTGTCACAATGTCTTCACTATTGTCACAATGTCTTCACTATTGTCACAATGTCTTCACTATTGTCACAATGTCTTCACTATTGTCACAATGTCTTCACTATTGTCACAATGTCTTCACTATTGTCACAATGTCTTCACTATTGTCACAATGTCTTCACTATTGTCACAATGTCTTCACTATTGTCACAATGTCTTCACGATTGATCCATTGAAAGACTTGTGAAAACTTGAGCGTTTTGATCTCCATCGGCTTGCCTCGTGTAATTTCTTGAATAAATAATCTGCTGAGGAGGGCGAAAAATTGATCTCAGATAATTATAGTACGCGCAGAATGACGCTGACACTCACCTAACTGGAAATATAATTAAACTCATACTTCCTCGCTGATAAAAACACTTTCTGTACACAGTTCCCACTTCAGTGCAATTGATATTCCGACTTCGCTTCCTGTTAAAATGTGTAGTATAGTAATTGGAATCATTAAAAATGAATCTTGGATCCCTTCATTCATTTCAACGCGTCCCCTGTGACAGAGGTGAAAATTAACCCTCGTGACGCACCTCACATGGAACACAACTGGTTTGAATTAGACTGCGGAAGTTGACATCTGACGTAAAAACCTCCAAAGTCCGCAATCTTCAGTCTTAGTCGGAGGTGTGAACGTGAAATACTTTTTCCATTGTACTCCTGAAACGTGATCCATCATAGTGAGCAAACATGCATGCAATCGTGCCTTACAGCATGAACATAGAGTATGTCCCACAAAAACCCGAACCGAGTATTTTTTCCCCCGTATCAGTAATACCCGTAATTATTTCCCGTATCAGTAGTAATCAGTAACGCCGCATGATTTTGTTAGAAATTAAATGCTTATGGCATCCTTATGATGATATTGCTGATACGGGAAAATAAATACTCGGTTCGGCTTTTTGTGGGACGCGATCTGGAGACACGCCACGACAGCGTGAGCGTGAATGCATGAGATTGCAGCTCAGCGCTATGATAACTCGGAACATTTCACATAAAATTGTGCACTATTTTGTGGCATGCGAGGGAGTTGTATTGTCCTCACACACACAGAGCCCTAGTAGGACACGAATGGCTGGCAATTGTTTTCAGGATACGTAATTTCGTATGAAAAGAGTCCTCGACGTCCCTTTGTTTGCTGAACAGTGTAAGGTATCAAAACCTGACGCATTGTTATACCGTAATTTTTGCCATTAAAATTAACGGAGAATATGAAGAGAGAAGTCAAAAGAACTAGCTTGTAAGTATAGAATTGCTATCAAACTGGCACAATGCAGAACACAGTCGAAGAAACAAGGTAGGGTCAAACCAATCTTTTTTGCGTCGACCGTGTGGCATTGCGGACGTCACGGCAATGAACCAATAGCAACGCTCATATTGCAAATGGCAACACTCCTAGCCCTTAATCTGGTCCCACTATTGACCTAATACGTTGAAATGGTGACGTCATAACGTTTGTTTGAAATAAAGCCGTTCTATTGGCTAGCGGAACAAGGTGTATGCACAAGGTGTGGAGGTGTATTTCCCCCACAGAAATGACTACCCCGTTTCCTCCACCGTGCTGCAGAAGACACAGCGCCCCCGAGACCGTGTCCAGTGCACCCGCTTCACGCAACAAGGGAAGGAAGGCCAAGCTTCCCCATGTGACCTCAAACACTGCCCCTAATTTCCCAAGAGTTCAATAAAATTGCAGCAAAACTGGACAGGCAGGAAGGTCAAACGCACTTTGGTTCAAACTTGCGCGCATGCAAGGGATCACGTAAACGCTGGAATACGGCGGGTGTGAAATGGAATACTTCATATAATATTAAACAGTTTGTTGCTTGCGTGCTTGGTTTATTCGTCCCTATTCTCAACCTGTAAACTGGATACCCGGACACCACACAAGGACTGCAATTTTTTTCAATATGAATCATTTAATGTTGAATGAAACTTATTATAGAGCAATCCTAACACAAACAAAGGAATATCGAAAAATTAAAAATGAGATTTTACTGCATTTACTAAACCATGCGGGGCATTTTGGGACAAGTTGTGTGCACATATAAGATTCTAATTGGAAATTAATTAATAAAATGGCTTTTCACTCCGGGAAAATAATTCATTGACAATAATAAACATCCCTACAAAAACTCACTTTTAAGTGAATGCGATAAAGTATTTCGTAAAATGGACGTTTGTGATAGACCGTAGCCGCAACCAAGCTTACGTGATTATTGTAGCCTCTGGAACTAAGAAAAACATGTATTTTTCCCCAGGCATTAGGGGAAAACTTAAATTATCTGCGCTATGAAAAAAATTAATTAACTTATTCTTCAATGATATTAGTACCGGATAGTTGTCCAATTTTTTCTTATCTTCTCCCTGGAAGTAGGGTGCTGAATTAACCCTATGTTATTATTGAAAGTAGAGCGTGAATAGGAACAGCCAAGAAAGCAAATAAGTGAGCAGCCCAGCAAGATAACCAGAATTTCAAAAGTAATTCGCTTTTGTAGCAATTTTCCTGCATAAATACTAGCTCTAAATTAATTTTTTTTCGAAGGTGCAAGCAAACTAATTTAAATTAATTTGGCGAAGCACACAAAGTGTACGAGCTAGCAGAAAGCAATAAGCGTCTCAGCTAATGCGTGGGTGTCCAACTTTTCTGCGTTCAGACGCTGGCGTGAATGTCCCGAGCCAGACCTGCCAACGCGCTCGTGCTCTGCTGCGAGTTATAAATGGCTTACTAAAGACAATAATCTGATGAGTGCTAATTAAAGGGCGAGTAACAAACTAGCTACATTTTCGCCCTGAGGTATAGCCTGTGCTAATTTGAGGGGCATCTGACACGCGTACTCTGGGTAGATTGTGGCTTTGTGGGTTTTGTGCGGAGTTACGTGCATCACGAGTCCGTCAGTTGCATGTGAACTAGAACATGTTTAACGCGCTACGTATGTTATTATTCAAAAGAAATATACTCGAGAGAGATTGTGAAGGAAGTTTTGACTCAAACAGAACTGTTGGCATTTCGTATCAACAGGATGAACATCAACCGGAACACTTATTCCTTGACGCGCCGTGTGACATGTTGTACGAGATGCGTCGTTGAAGGAATAAGCGGTTTTATGCGTCGCAATTTCACTACATCACATACCTTTACAGAACGATAGCTGCTCACTATTTCACCTAATCTTTGCAATATATATACGTAACCCGTTTGCACATGTATACTTAACTTACGTTACTTTTACCATGCGAGGGAGTTGTGTTGCCCACACACACAGAGACTTAGTAGGACACGAATGGCTGGCAATTGTTTTCAGGATTCGTAATTTCGTATGAAAAGAGTCCTCGACGTCCCTTTGTTTGCTGAACAGTGTAAGGTATCAAAACCTGACGCATTGTTTTACCGTAATTTTTGCCATTAAAATTAACGGAGAATATGAAGAGAGAAGTCAAAAGAACTAGCTTGTAAGTATAGAATTGCTATCAAACTGGCACAATTGGGTACACCAGCAGTTGGTACACCAGCAGTGGGTACACCAGCAGTGGGTACACCAGCAGTGGGTACACCAGCAGTGGGTACACCAGCAGTGGGTACACCAGCAGTTGGTACACCAGCAGTGGGTACACCAACAGTGGGTACACCAGCAGTGGGTACACCAACAGTGGGTACACCAGCAGTGGGTACACCAGCAGTGGGTACACCAGCAGTGGGTACACCAGCAGCTGGTAGACCAGCAGTGGGTACACCAGCAGTGGGTACACCAGCAGTGGGTACACCAGCAGCTGGTAGACCAGCAGCTATACACAAGAAGTCAGTACAGAGCAGTCGGCGCAGCGGCAGTTGGAAAGCGCGGCCGAGAATCCTATGAATAAAATTTGGATGTGCTCGCACTCGCAGAATGGGGAAACGAGCGCAGCTAAGTAGTGAATGGCGGGGGGGGGGGATCAGTGGGGGAGATGAGTGGGGGGAGGGGAGTGGGTGGAGATGAATGAGTGGAGGGGAGTGGGTGGAGATGAGTGGGTGATGGGAAGTGGTGACCTAGCGGTATGAAGTGGGCGAATAGGAATGAGTGTAAGAAGGTTGGGCGAGGTGGGAGTTGACGGTGGAGAGTGGACGTTGAAGAGAGGGTGGTGGGAAGTGGGAGGGAATGGGCGGTAGGGGAGTGGTAGGGAGTGGACGGTAGGGGAGTGGTAGGGAGTGGGCGGTAGGGGAGTGGTAGGGAGTGGAGGGTAAGGGAGTGGTAGGGAGTGGACGGTAGGGAAGTGGTATCGAGTGGACGGTAGGGGAGTGGTAGAGAGAAGACGGTAGAGGAGTGGTAGGGAGTGGACGTTAGGGGAGTGGTAGGGAGTGGACGGTAAGGGAGTGGTAGGGAGTGAACGGTAGGGGAGTGGTAGGGAGTGGACGGTAGGAGACTGGTAGGGAGTAGTATGGAGTGGACGGAAGGGGAGTGGTAGGGAGTGGACGGTAGGGGAGTGGTAGGGAGTTGACGGCAGGGGAGTGGAAGAGAGAGCCATTGGGAGCCCTAGGGAAGCTTGTGTTGTTGAGGCGAAAGTCAAACCTGGCAAAAGAAAGACAGGACAAGATCGCTACTCGGCAAAAAGGAATCCGTTATTCGGAAAAGATTGCGCTCCAAATTCCCCGTTCAGATGCAAGTCCCTCGAGGTTAGGGAACTCTTCTTGAGAAGCCTAGTCACTTAAAGAAAGAAGGACTTCTCATCTTTGCTGTTTCTGGCGCTTTGCTCTCAAGATTCCAATCCGAGACCAACTTGGATGAACGAAACCAAGCCTGTCAGATCAACACACGATGAGGCTGCAACCACCGCAGCGCGAGGCTCACGTCGCTACGCTGCCCAAGATTTATATTCAATTAAAATTTTAATCAGGAAACATAATAATGAAGTGCGCTCAAAACTTGCCGAGATATTCTGGCCGACTTCTTTAAGGTCTCGGGAGTTCGGTGAGGTTTGTATAAACTTTGCCTGGGAAATGTGTCGTGTCGAGTTTGTCCTGAGCGGCCCTGCTTGTGAGTGCATGCGTACACACAGCATGCCGCAGCTGGTGTGGTCAGAAGAGGACAGTTCTTAAAATAAGTGAAAAATACTAGACATACAATTTTTTTCCCCACGCACGTCGGCAACTCTTGTAAGCGCCGGCATGCTCAATTTTACCCTATGCATCAATTCCTCAGTATTAAATCTGGCAAAATCAACTCCCCAACATTTACTCCCCTATTTACTGAAGCAATCCAGCATTAACCCCTCCAATATTAACATAATATTATAAACTCCTTTATTAACTTCCATAATATTACCTCCAATATTATCAATTTCTCTAATTACGAGTCCGCAGGATTTATTCCCTAATATTAACTCCCTCTAATTGTATGTCCTTCTAATATTAAGTTTTCCCAATAATAACGCCTCCAGTTTTGATTACTGTCAGTTATAACTCTCTCAATATTGTCCCCAAATATCAACCCTCTCTGCAGAAATATTATCTACCCCTATTATTAATTCCCCGAATATTATGTGTCCAAGCATTTACTCAATCCAATTCCAACTCCCACTATAATTACTCCCTAATGTTAACTCCCCAAATTGTAACTCTCCCAACTTCAAATTTCACCCCCCCCCCCTCCTTAAATATTACTCCCCAAAACCATCAACTTCCGGACATGAATTCCCTTCCCCCAATTTCTATTCCCCGAACTATTCCATCACACAGCACAACAGAATCCTTCATCCCTCCCCCCAAATGCCCCCCAGAGTAGAAAGCCACCCCCCCCCCCCCTCCCGATGAGGGCCGCAGCAAAACAATGATCTCACGTCGAAGGAAATGGAAGGCTTGCGTCTGCCCTCAACTCGAGAGCTTTTGTGTGCCCAACTCGCGCGTTATTGATGTGATGAAGAGCTCTTCCCCACCTTATGGGGCTAGCTGGGGGTTGACTGGGGGGTTGCTCTGTACTGTACTGGAGTACTTTCCCCCTTCTGGGCCTGGCGGACGGGAGGTTGATATGAAGTGTGCTGTACTGTGCTGATAGAAGTCCTCTCCTGCATCGCGGAGTGTGCGGGGCGCGCCATTACAGCGCATGCGTGCAGTAGTGTGTGTGTTGTGTGTGTGGCCACTGTACTGCGTGGGTTGTCCACTGATCCCTTTTTTCATATCTTTCATGACTAATTCTATCAATTCAAACTGTCCACGCACAGCTGGATACCTGTAAAGGGCTTAATTCATTTATATGTTATTTTTTAACTGGTCACTTTCACCCGTTGAACTGTTAACTCGACTAAAGCCCAAAGTTAAACTTTAAACAGTTCAACTTGAACTACACGACGTAGATCAAACCATAGGGATGAGTGAAGAGAGAGACTGTGCGTGAAGCAAATAATGTAACTACAGTAGGAATTTCAGCAGAGAAAATACCGACGATGTGAGAGGAAATTCTCGCGCAAACGAACTTAAGAGAGAACGATGGAAATATTAATTTGAATGCTGGACAAAATGCGGATGTGGGTGGCAGGTAGCCTTCAGATGACAGGTTCCAAGCAATTTATGCCATCTTTGCACTGTACAGGGCAGCGTAAGATCTTCTAAGTGGACTTGGTAACGCTTCGTGCTGCAGCACTGAGCGCAGCCAAGTGCACTCAGAAGAACTTACGCTGCCAGCTGTGATATATAGACGGGTCATATTGTTAGGGAACACAGTCACTCACTGTGTGCCCTAGATTAAAATTTTAATGAAAATTTTTTTATTCACTGTCGCGTGCAGCAACAAGTTCTCTAGATACCCGAAACAAGCACACGAAGAAATATTTTCTACAATTCAGAGACAAATAACGATAGGAAGAAATATGTTTGACAATTTAGGCGCTAAGAACTTAGCAAGGAGTTAGTCACGAGACATCTTGTGTGGCCCCGGCAGCACGGGAGGCGGCCGCGTCTCAGGCGCGTGAAATACAAGCATGCAGGACACGGGGCAATTTGATGGGCCGAGGCGCTTCTGTTAGGCCGTGCTTACGGGGCGCCGCGAGCCGCATTGGGAGCTGTGATGGCGGGGTGACAGGTATGTTGTGGCGCACTGTGGCGTATAGCGACACAGTGTGGTGCTCAGGGGCTGAGCCACACTTCCACGACGCTAAAAGAACAACTGGAACTCAAGTCTTTAAACACCGCCATGACAGAGCACGCTGAAGCGAGTGTGCCGCCCTCATCCCACATATAAGCGCTCGTCTCTCAGGCTTGGGTGCATTTGGGGCGCGCTCTCCACACCACCAGCACTTGTGTGCCTACATTCCAGCCTCTGCGCTAAAGCGAATTGTGACACATGTACTCGTCTATTGCTACCCTACCGGTGGCTGCGTTCGGGGTCACACGACGATTGAACGGTGGGATGTGAAGTGTTAGGAAGCAGCACACCAACACAACTACACAGCAATACGACTACACAGCAACACAACTGCACAACAATACATCAACATAACTACACACCAACAAAACTACACAACAACTCACCGACACAACTACACAATAACACTGCAACACAACACAACCACACCAACACACCAACACAACCACACACCAACACACCAACACAACTACACAACAACACACCAACAGAACACACCAACACAACTATACAACAACACAACACACCAACACACCAACACAAGCACACCACCACACGGCAGCTGCCCACAGCACGAGAGGCTCTAATTGTTCACGCCCGATCGAATTTCAATAGAAGATTCACTGGGCGGCCAGCGGCGTGTTGCATGTGTAGGGGTGTGTGGCAGTGCATATGTGGGGAGCGTATGTACGGGTGTATGTGAGTGCAGGTGTGTGCGTGTGTTGGGGGTGTGTGGCAGTGCATATGTGGGGAGCGTATGTACGGGTGTATGTGAGTGCAGGTGTGTGCGTGTCTTGGGGGTGTGTGGCAGTGCATATGTGGGGAGTGTATGCACGGGTGTGTGTGTGAGTGCATGTGTGCGCGTGTGTAGGGTGTAAATGAGTGCAGGTGTGTGTAGGAGTGGATGTAAGTTCATATGTATGAGGTGTGTGTGTGTAGGGTGTATGTGACTGCTATGTGTGGCTTGTGCATGTGAAGAGATGTATGCATGACTGTGTGAGCAAGTGTGTCTTGTGGGTGTTGGTGCGAGTGTTGCCTGTGTCAAGTGAAGAGGGAGCGTGCCAGTTTGTCACTGAGGTGTGTCACTGAGGTGTGTCACTGAGGCGTGTCACTGAGGTGAGTCACTGAGGTGTGTCACTGAGGTGTGTCACTGAGGCGTGTGACAGCTTCAGTGTACTTCCATCACTGTCACTCCGGACGCCAAGAAGAAAACAGCTGCAGGAGGCGAGGGAAGCGAGAAGAACGTGGGTCTACTCCAGCTGCTGTGAGGGGACTGTTGCCGTAGCAGGGACTAGTTCTGCTGTTGTAGAGTGCTTTGGCAGCCAGATCTACATCAACATCCGGGATCTACATCAACATCCGGGATCTGCATCAACATCCGGGATCTACATCAACATCCGGGATCTGCATCAACATCCGGGATCTACATCAACATCCGGGGTCTACTTCAGCATTCCAGGTTTTCTTCAGTAGCAAAATTCAAATTCAGCATCCAGGGTCCGTTAAAGAGTCGAGCATCGTACCTCGTCTCACTGCCTGAAATCCCTTCTACACACCCAACCCCTGCTTTTCAGTTTGGTGTATTACCCAACCCCTTCTTCTCAAGTATATTACCTAACCTCTCCTTCTCAGCCAGTTGTATAACCCAACCCTTTATACAACACAAAAGCACAGCTACACAACAACACGGCAATACAACTACACAGCAACACCACTGCACAGAGCTAGTTACATTCCTCAACCCTCCTCCCCAGCGAGTTGCATTGAAAGAAGACAAGGAACCGCCCCAACACCGGTCGCAGGACGCACGCACGCGACAGCACGCAGCAGAGCACGACAGCGCTCCTGCTGCCTGAACTGAGCTGGACACAAGTTCAGCAGCCCTCTGCTGCTGAGTCTCAGCAGCATCAGTCAGTTCACCACTGACCTTAGACACAGTTCACCTGACCTTTGCCAGACAGTTCAGTTCACCACAGCCCTCTGCTGCTGAGCCTCAGCAGCGCCAAGTATTGGCAAACCAGCAGGCAGAGCGGTCCGGCCCGCGAGCAGAACGCAGGGCGAGACGACTGACGCGAGGCAGTCGCGTCCGACGCTCGCTCATCAATATTCTGCCGCTCAAATTTTCTGATCAAACATTCCTCCTGCACCTGCCACTCTGCCACTTGGTGCTTATTAATATGCAGGCATGACTATTCCACTGGATATTTGAATGCGCAATTTACTCGTGGAAATGTGAAGTATTAATGCATTATTAGCGCACCGATCCTATTTATGAGTGGAAATGATTCTTCGCCGTCACACCCAGCGCGCATCTCGCCCTACGGTGGCTCCTGGTCTGAACAGCAGCACAAATCGCCTGAGCAGCGTACTTTACACCGCCTTACGCCACCTAAAGGCCCGGCTACACTATGCGTTTTTTACTGCGCAAATCTCAGGCATTTTTTAACTTCTGCATGCATGAGCGGCTACACTACAGTACACGGAGCAGCGGGGTCAGTTGCATGCTGCGGCTCGGAGAGAATGGATGCTGATGAACGTGCGCTCCGGTCAGTAGCTATTGCATGTGCGATAGGGAAGAAAAAAGAGAACGACAAGTGACTCAGCCTACCTGTCCATTTCCTTCATGTACAAGTAATTCACAGTCAATCAAAGACATAACTACCCAACTATGCTTCATGCTAATTTCGGGTTACGCTATTTAATTAACAAGAAACAGGGTTGATTTACTCGAGATGAATGCTATATATTTAAAAAAATATACACGGTATTCCGGTATTCCATTTTTGATTACAGGTTTATTCACTCAAGTACAAATGCTATGGGAGGAATTATTTAACATGTACACCATCTATATACAAATAAATAATGAACATGAATTATCTGAGCAACTACTTGACTATGCAAATTTGATGTTGACTGCCGTCTCTCTACCCCATCATTAACAAATGACAACATATCAAAGCAAGATTGGGTTAGTCTCTGTACCTCCTCTTTACCTGCTTCCATTTTTTAATACTGAACATTTTATTCGGCCTAAAGAGCTGAGTATCCAATTTACTTCGATGTCTTCAATGTATGAACTTTATTTTTACCAGTTCAAAATGATAGAGCTAAACCACAACGAATGAGCGTGTCCTCTGTTTAGCAAGCACAAAACTAAGCTCGAAATGTCAATTGAGCCTGAAAAAGCCTAAAAACATTGTCAATTGAGCCTGAAAACATTTCTATCCTTGGTGGCCTCTTTTCCCGCCATTTTATTATGAAATGTGGTTTATTATCTTTTCCGAGCTTTTCAAGGAAATCACAATTTCGAAAACGATAACTCAAGTTCCAAAATCTTGGGCCTTATACTAAGTGGTAGCCAGGTTAATGGTTATACGAATTTAAAACATTTTTTTCGCATTATCAATTAAAAATATCAAAGCAACATGATGAATTTCAACCGAGAATGCTTCAAAGAAAATTTATATTTGTAAAAATAAGCTGATTGCGTATTCTGGATACCATAAGCCACGTGAAAGGGAATTGAATCGCCACATAAAAATAATGCAGTAGAATAATTTCTTGTATTTCTTAAGCTTTATCCTTGTTGTTATCAAAGCTATCGATTAGAAGAGGGGGTCACACAGACGGACGGACGCGGCTACTTCTATAATAGTGATTATATCAACTGTAAACGCCTTTTCGGGGTCTAAAGATGTTAATATAGTTTTGTAAGCAAATTCTTATGAATTTATTTCTCTATATGTTGAATTTTTGACGTTTCAGAGGCATTCCTTTACTATAAATATTGGTCTCTGAGCTGGAGCACCAGCTCGCGTGACCTATCACTCATTGTAGAAAGCGCAAGCAATAAACAGAAGTACAAAATAAATACTAGAAGTACTAGAAGTGTAGTAAAAATAAAATTCATACATTGAAGACATTGAAGTAAATTGGATACTCAGCTCTTTAGGCAGAATGAAATGTTCAGCATTAAAAAAAAATGGAAGCAGGTACAGAGACTGACCCAAGCTTGCTATGATATGTTGTCATTGCTTAATTGTACTTCTACAATAAACTCCATGATAAAGTACAACTGCAAAATGGGAGAGCTGTCGGGCGATGACCGTGAAATGATGTGTAGTTCACTCCTAACTACGCGCCACAGATGCTTGCTGCACAAGAAGACGCGGCAAAAACCGCACACCGTCGAAGTTCATGCAGCACTCGTGCATCCGACATGCATGCGTCAAATTAGGGCGAGTCGCGCGTGAGTTGCACGAAGAAACGCATAGTGTAGCCGGGCCTTCACGCCACCTTACGCCGCCTTACGCCACCTTACGCCGCCTTACGCCACCTTACTCCGCCTTACGCCACCTTAAGCCGCCTTACGCCGCCTTACGCCACCTTACGCCCCCTTAGGCCACCTTACGCCACCTTACGCCGCCTTACGCCACCTTACGCCACCTTACGCCCCCTTACGCCACCTTACGCCACCTTACGCCACCTTACGCCACCTTACGCCACCTTACGCCACCTTACGCCACCTTACGCCACCTTACGCCACCTTACGCCACCTTACGCCACCTTACGCCCCCTTACGCCACCTTACGACGCCTTACGCCACCTTACGCCACCTTACGCCACCTTACCACGCCTTACGCCGCCTTACGCCACCTTACGCCCCCTTACGCCACCTTACGACGCCTTACGCCCCCTTACGCCACCTTACGACGCCTTACGCCACCTTACGCCACCTTACGCCACCTTACGCCACCTTACGACGCCTTACGCCCCCTTACGCCACCTTACGACGCCTTACGCCACCTTACGCCACCTTACGACGCCTTACGCCCCCTTCCGCCACCTTACGACGCCTTACGCCACCTTACGCCACCTTACGACGCCTTACGCCACCTTACGACGCCTTACGCCCCCTTACGCCACCTTACGCCACCTTATGCCACCTTACGCCACCTTACGCCACCTTACGCCACCTTACGACGCCTTACGCCCCCTTACGTCACCTTACGACGCCTTACCCCACCTTACGCCACCTTACGCCCCCTTACGCCACCGTACGACGCCTTACGCCCCATACGCCACCTTACGACGCCTTACGCCACCTTACGCCACCTTACGCCACCTTACGCCACCTTACGACGCCTTACGCCCCCTTACGCCACCTTACGCCACCTTACGCCACCTTACGCCACCTTGCGCCACCTTACGCCACCTTACGACGCTTTACCCCCCCTTACGCCACGTTACGCCACCTTACGCCCCCTTACGCCACCTTACGACGCCTTACGCCACCTTACGACGCTTTACCCCCCCCCTTACGCCACGTTACGCCACCTTACGCCCCCTTACGCCACCTTGCGCCACCTTACGCCACCTTACGACGCTTTACCCCCCCCTTACGCCACGTTACGCCACCTTACGCCCCCTTACGCCACCTTACGCCACCTTACGCCACCTTACGCCACCTTACGACGCCTTACGCCCCCTTACGCCACCTTACGCCACCTTACGCCACCTTACGCCACCTTGCGCCACCTTACGCCACCTTACGACGCTTTACCCCCCCCTTACGCCACGTTACGCCACCTTACGCCCCCTTACGCCACCTTACGACGCCTTACGCCCCCTTACGCCACCTTACGACGCCTTACGCCACCTTACGCCACCTTACGCCCCCTTACGCCACCTTACGACGCCTTACGCCCCCTTACGCCACCTTACGATGCCTTACGCCACCTTACGCCACCTTACGCCGCCTTACGCAACTTCACGCCACCAGTCCAAAGCCTGTAGCGACCGCACCACGGGCACGCAGGAAATCAATCTGTCCACACAGAATTATCGCACACACACGTGTGTGTGCCGGGACGTCAGCTCGCGTTATCTGATAAGGCGAGAAATAATGAGAAAGTGACACCGAGTGTGACCTGCTCCATTGAATGTTAGGTGCCCCAGTCACGCCAACTGGCCGCTTTGTGTCCGTGTCTTGATAACGCGCCCCAACGCACACAAAATGGCCGGCTCTCTCAGAAAACTGCACCGTGATAACACTTTTGCATTAGACTGAAAAAATCCCCTCGATAAAGTTAGAACGTGAGTGAAAGAACTCGTCTTATGAGAGTTGTCAAATGGAGACACCTTGAATAAATCGGCCAGCGCGAGGGGAGAAGAAGCTGTGGTTGCGCACACACTTCTGAGATCGTCCCTTGAGGGAGAGCGGGCGCTCTGCAGGTACCTCGCTCCTCATGCACACACTGCATCTTTTATCAATCTGAACATTGTATTTTACTAATGAATTGCAAAACTTTTGAATGAAATTTAAATCAATTAAACACATTAGTGCGATTAATACAACATTTTAAATAAGGAAGCACATCAAAATTTCCCGTAATAATTTTGTTTGCGCTAATTTATTGATTAGCTTGTAAAGAATCTCATCAGATGAAACACAGATCACAGTAACACCAGAGGTAGTGTGGCTGATACTAACAGCCTTCGCCTTCAAGATCAGCGGACACAAAATTCTGAAGCAATTTTTTTGTTTAAGATAAAACGTAACTTGAAGTTTATGAAAAAAAATGTGCGACAGAAACAAACAAATTCAATTGTATGTTTCAAGTCTACGGTGTTTACAACCAGTCTTTTAGTATCAATTATCTTATGGTTGTGTAACAACATCGAATAAAGTCTACGGTATTTAGCGCCAATATTTAAATACTATTTCACACAATGTTTTTCAAAGTTGAAGTAGATTCTTCCTTCGAAAAACTGTACAGTGTTAGCCACCAGTACTCAGGTAGATTCATATATGCATAAAATGAATGTGGGGACAGGGTGCGTAAAGTTTGTTCAAAGAACATTCACTTTCTTGCAGTTATTATTAGTACCATCGTTTTCTTGGCTTTACCTCTACAGCTGAACGAAACGGTCTTGACAGCCCAGCGGATATATATAATAGATATATAGATATGTAGATTTATATATATTTAAATTTAAATATATATATATATATATATATATATATATATACATAATTATTGTCCCTGCTTCTGTATAGTTGAGGTCTCACTAATAAGTTTTTGTGTCAGACCTTGTTTCAACAGCGTAATTTTCCGATTCATTTTCGAATTTATTTGGATGCTCATTAAAAAATCTATTCATTCAATTCCTCTCTCATTTGTTAGTGGCGCTTTTTATTCACAGTTCCACTTGTTTTATGAAAGAATTTACTGATAGTTGGAGTTCATCGCGCAAGACTCTATTAGCAGTTAAGAGCACAGGAAATTATGCATGGTCCCACCATGCTGTACGGTCTCCCCGCTGCTCTCCAGGTCTGAAGGGCTGTGCCTTGTGAGCCAAGAGCTTTCGAACACACTCTGGTGGGGCGGTCAGAACGACCGCGCTTCTCTCCAAGGGGGATGCTACATCTTTTCTTTTAGGTGCTGTTCCTTGTTCCATCCAGAAAGTTTATAGGAAAACCTTTATTAAAATGGACTCCAAACGCATGTCACTCAGTGGTGCAGAGTCCACAGCACCCACTATGGATGTGCGCTTCCATGCACAGCGAGCGCGTGGTGTCACACACTCAGCACGTATCACAGCACCCGACAACAAATTTTTCATCGAACTGAACAGATTGTTCTTGCATGGTGTTAATGGTGAAGTATGGCTGTCAGTGTCATAGGTATCGCTGTCAGTGACAGCATCTAATTAATGTATTGCAGCATAAGTAATATCTCGGGACCTACATTTTCTGCATTCATCTTATGCTGGGCATAAAAAAGAAACAAACCTAAAACTCTGCGCAGATTCAGGCTCCCACCTTCCCACTCCCACCTCCTCCCACCCTCCCCTCCTGCGGAACTCCCGTGTCATTGTAAGACTGAAGTCACGTGACGCACGAGGGAAATTTCCTGTCGGTTTCCCCCTCTCCCTCCTCCCCCCTTCTTCGCTCTCTCTATCGCTACCTCTCTCTCTCCACCCTCGCCCTCTCTCTCTCTCTCACTCACGCACCCTCTCTCTCACTCACTCCACCTCGTCCTTCCTCTCACTCACTTCCTCTTCCTCTCAGTTAATCTCCCTCCCTCTCTCCCTATTCCCCTCTTTCTCCTTTTCCCCTCCCTCTTCTTCACTCCTCACAGACCTCTCCTCCCAGCACTCCTCTCACGCAGCCCGCACACATTTTCTTTCTCTCGCATCCTTCAATTGTCATTAAAAAAGCTGTACACTGAATAATGACTTCACAAATTTTTGCGTTTGCGAATGTCTCAATTGTAAGTTAGGTAAATCGAACTGCTGGATCAAAATTCCCTCTGGCGCAGCAGAGTGGAGCTAAAGCAGCGGATGATGCTTGCAATGTTAAACAATTAAAACAATAAACAATTTAAAGTTTACCATTTGTGACTCACGAGACATTTGGATGGTAGCTCATTCTCCCTCCTGTGTGTATCCGAGCACGTAGGGCTCCAGCCTCAGTTTTAGCTTAGTTAAATCACCATAATTATCTTTGTATTCAATGTACATGCATAACTTCTCAAGATGGTAATGACATGAAGTTGTTTCATCAAAAAGATTTCATTATCCAATAGCATGACTTCATTGTAAAGAAATTATATCACTGCTAAATAAAATGACATCACTCTAAAGTAAAATGTTTTCACCTTCGAATAAAATAACGTCACAGTAAAAGAATGATATCATTGTGAAATAAAACGGCATCACTGAAGAATAAAAATGACTTCACCATCAAATGAAATGATACCACCATCGAATAAAACGAAATCACTCTCAAATAAATTAACCTCATTTTCGTAGAGAATATCAATAGGAGAAATACCTTCTGAATAATCGCTCAGACTTTCCCTAGCGTTAATGTAGTTCGGTTAAGGCTTGATTACACAATTGAACGGAAATGGAATCATAGACAACGAATGTACAAAATATAAATATTTACTCAAGCAATACAGAATATCATAGTTTTGTGTACACTAGCAATAGGTATTGATATCATACGCTGGCATACACTTTGTTAAAGTAACGTGAGATTATAGAAGGTATTCCATTGAAGAGGTAAACCCTCGCTAAATAAAGCTGGTCATGTATATCTACAAAGAGACACTGGCAAGACGAGAGCTGCAGACGCGGTTGAGGCGACGCTAATGAGGCCGCTCCTCAAGGTCCGATCCTAGGCCCTACCTGACATTAATTTATTTAGGGGCTCTCTATCTCGACACTACCGAGTGAATAGCCTGCGTTCATTAGCTCCTCATCAAGGTATTCGTTGCAGTCAAGAGCAGGCTTTGTGAAATAATGAAGACAGCTCACTTTCTTGATCATCAAAGGCCTGCGTTCCAAGAGGAAGGCGTGAAAAATGAACAAAAGGATTGGAGCGCTGGAGCAAGAGAATGAAGCTAGAGGCTTACTGTGCAAAATATGTTCCATTCACGAGCGTTCGATTAATGAGGGTACAAGAACACTCGGTATAATCTTTACAAAACCTAAGAAGATCAGAGCGTTCAGGAGCATGAGACCAGCGTACCAAAGAAACTTGGTGAAACAGTTATTCTGCATTCATAATTATTGGAAACCATCAAATTAACAAAAAGCTCTCTCTTCACTAAAATCTTGTAGCTACATGAAAAAAATACGTAATCAATTTTTTTTGCATTGGTAGTGATGAAGTAAGAATGGATTGAATTTCAATACTTCTACAATGAGGTCCGCAACTTGTGAGGACTAACTGTAAAACACGCCGTAGAATTGTATTACACGCTTGAAAAAGACAAAATAAACTCTAACAGGTAAAATAAGCTCTGGTTTGGATGCATTTCCACCGGATTTATTGAAGCAAGACTCATGCAGCCCCACTCAGAGGGCACGCAGGTCTCCTCCTCACCAACTTTCATCGATATCATTTGCAGCGTAACTTTGCTGCGTCCCACCGACAAGCTGTCAGCGAGCTGCGCACAGAAGCCCTTGCCTCCCCCTGGAGGTCCTGAATTTTTGAGGACCGGCTCGTATTGTGGCACTCGCTTGCAGCTCGCAGAGTGTGCGCTCAATAGCCGTAAAAATGACAGTGAGAGCCAGCTGGCTTTTTCTTCGTGCTCTCCTCAGCAGACAGACAGGAGGTAAACATTGGTTGAAATCTTAATTTTACATTTTTATTTTTTGTTACAGAGGTTAGCATTTACCGTTAGAATATTACAGCCTTGCTGATGCCTTTATTTGAAAGTCATTAACACATTCCCCGCATTTCCCCGGCTGTTAACGGCTCGTTTGGTAATGTTGTGAGCGGCAGAATAGGGATATAGATTTTCCAGCTTGAATAAATTTTAATTCTTCCTAATGAATATGAAGAATACATTTGTACGCAACATTTCACCCCGTATGATAGCAATTATTTTTAAAGAAATATCGCGAAACAGATAAAATGTCTTGCATTTATACCGGCACGTAAGTGGGCAATTTACCTGTTGGTACACATGTGGCCCAATGCGCGGGGAACGTGTTAATTTCAATATATATATAGGCTTATAATTCTATTAAATTTGGGGCTTAGATGTCTTTATCTGCCGCTGGAGCCAACTTACTTTCACCTTCCACTTCAGCTGGAATGTGAAATTTCGTACGGGGAAAACCAACGTAAGTTTTGCGGAAACCAGCTTATATCGTAGTGCAGCCCGCAATAATTAATCATTCCACTGATCTATCATGACCCACTATTTCATATTCTGCTGTATACCACGACATTTCAGTGGAGAACCGCCACGGTGTAATTTTTAACTTCGATTACAACGTGAACAACGTCCCTCCAGCGCCACGAGGGGAGGGCGAGAGCTGGACGCGAGGGATGAAATTATCTTTGATCTCCAATGCAACTGCAGTTAAAGTGGACCAGCCAAGGGCTCAATTGTTGGTTGCGGTGAAAGGCAATTGATAAAAGCGAGCAGATGCAAGCCTGCACAACATTGCTAACCTTATCAGCAGCCGCAAAGCTCGACCGTAAGCTCGCGTGTGTTCACGTCTGTGACGCCGCACACACGCTCCATGAGCCGGGTAGCAGGATCTACTGGGAGTTATTCCGGACCTGCTACTACCGGCATTTCATAAAGCGGTAGAAACACGAGCACGATGACGGTATCAATGGCTGAAATAACGGAAACATTTCGTATCAAAATGCCTGACCTGACAAATGCTTGATATTGTTAGACGTTACAAGTAAATATACCGTAAGTAATCGACTCATGGCTTAGTTAGAGCAGATGATGTTCCTGAGCCTTGGATGTGGTTTAGAGCACAAACAGCCGTATACGTACATCGTGGATATTCACAATATCACCATTAGACGATACCGAGGGACTCAAAATACAACCATGAGCATATGTCTCAAATAATCAAAATGCTACAATGAGCCCGTGTACAGGATGCTCAAAATAGTACTATGAATCTGGGTGCTGGTCACTCAACTTGTGCCCTGATGTGCAGCTCACACGGGTGAACGAGTCCTACAATACATCAGGATACACATTTACTCGATGCAGTTTACATATACCAGCTTAATATCGCCAGCTTCTCAACTGATTTTTTCTCTGAGCGAAGCGCAGCAGAAGGAGCAGAGAAGTCGGTAGCATCGCGCCGACATCAACTCGCCTGACGCAATTTTTGACATCAAGCAAAACTTTGCAACATAATGTGCATTATTCGTTCTGGCGATGATGGTTTTCCTCGATTCAGCCCTGAATCTCAACTTACTGCAACACACAAGTCGTTTCCGGCCTCAGGTATAAGAGGGGAACTTTGGCACTAAAAGCAATAGTTTTGGTCGTCAGGATGACCGAGTTCCAACAGACGCTAGCGCACAGAGCTGAGCGGCGACTTGTGGGGGAGACGAGTTTGATTCTGTGCAGTCAGTTCATCACTTCATCCAAGGGAGCTGTGAGACCAAGGCGGGAAGATCTTCAACAACTGTGCAATGTCAACATGCGAGGGAAATAGGATAAATTGTTTTTTGTATTGGTATTTTTTATGTGTAATGATATTTTCTGATAAGAGAAAGTAAGAATATATTTTGTAACTCATGTTGGATAGAACTTTTGCCGCTAGTGAGTGATGTGGGGCGCACCGATCCCCCACTGCCTTGCAGCGCTGTGGCTACCCTCTTGTACCTACGACCTTATAGTCTTTGTATTTTCATACTGATAAAAGACCTAACGACAGCGGTGGCTCCGTTCGGGAGTCACAAGGTTCTATTAAGTAATTTCAAAGTGCTCTAAAACCTTCGCCATCATAACCTTCAAAATATATCCACAACGTTCAGAATCACTAATTCCAGATTCATTCGACAGTTGTTGTTAGAAACTACGTCTGGCGCGTTACCCTCACTACGAATATCTCCATGTAACAGCAGCTGCTCTCCAGAAGCAGTGACTCGCTGTTGGGATCAAAACAAGGATAGCGCGCAGCACGTCTGCTCAACGCAGCGCCCCACACAACCTTGGGGACGAGTTTGGGTCCACAACCCAGGTATGAGGACGCACTCAAGGAGCACAGGCAGCTCTCGCGCAGCTGGGGTAGACGTCAGGCCTGAGCTATGACGGCTGACATCAAGCAAGACCGCACAAAACTTCACCTGAATTACTTCATTCTCGCGTCTAAGCCACTGCGGCCATGACATATGCATCTGGTGGCGTGCAGGCATAAAACATTTTTTCGAACTTTTCAACTTCCGTTGCGTTCCGTGACGAGAAATTGAATTCAACTTAGACGCTCATGAAACAAATTTCACACTAAAGAGGCGGGGGCATACGCTATACAATAAATGTGTTCCCACATAAATGAAGCACAATTTTATCCAGATAACATGAAAGCACAAAAACAAAGCTATGCAGCTCAAGTTCAGAAATCAAATGCTACACGAGGCTCTAAGCCGAGACTAACCTGCAAGAGCTGACGTCGTCAGCAGCAACACGCCCAGCAGCAACGCGGTCTCCGCCCTGCTGACATCATCAGCAATCTTTCCTCCTGCAATCTTTCTTTCACCAGATTGTTGCCCAAGACGCCCTCCAGTTCTGTGCGGTTCCTTGCGGAGCGGCCTCAGTTTTCGTTGATCGGTTTCGTGCCCTGAACACTTTGCGCCACTCTGCCACCCACGGCGTCCTTCGTCACTTACTTGTGAACACTTCACTCCCCCGCGCTGCCGCGCCGTGATCCCCGCAGGTTTTTCCGCCTCCAAGTCCAATTTTTCAGGTTTGGACTCACGATGCCTTTTTTCAGTCAGTTCGGTCTCGTTCCCTTCGGTCACTTGGCTGCCAGAACGCCCTTCACTTGCGGGGCGGTTTCTCTTCAGAAAATTGCAGCCCAGGATGCAATCTGTAATTACCAAACGCGGTCGAAGCTGAATCTTGCTCCGTGACCTTCCGTGTTGCGTGACGAGACCGGACCTCTTCTGCGCTGCTGGGTACATTAACTGATTCTGCTGCACACGGTACCGCACTCGGTCCTGCGCTGCATTGTACATGCGCCGCACCGCATTCTGCTGCATTCGATAATTTGCTGCACAGCATCTCGTTCGGCCCTGCACCATCCGACGCCTTGGTCGTTGGTGCTGCGCCGCTCGGTAACCTGGTATGGAACACCTCGGCCTCTGGAAACTTGGCATGGAACACCTCGGCCTCTGGAAACTTGGCATGGAACACCTCGGCCTCTGGAACTTCACAACGTGCCGTGGATGTAACGTAGTGCACCATAGGCGACGTGCGTGGTGCCTGCACCTCATGCAGTGCAGCGGACGGCGCAAAAGTGCCGCGACCGTCATCGCAGCCGTGACCGTCATCTCAGAAGCAGGCCTCTCACCCTGGAGGGAGGGCAAGTCAGGCCTAACTCTGCCTTGTTAAATGACACGCTCTAGGCATCTCCTGCAGCCGGTCCCGCGTACGGCGCTCAGGGGACCGATAGGCCCCGTCTTGTGCTGTGCAGGGGGCAGGGAGGAGCCAGAGTCTTGATTCTCTGCTCTGTTGTGATAAAGTAAGGCTGACCAGTTGCGACGAGGTGATCCCGGCTTCCAGTGAAGAAAATTCTCTCAGGAATATGACTTATAGCAACGGAGCGCACAGGCTAGTAATGAGCTAACTGAATTAGCAGTTCGCGCAACAGCACACGAGTTCACTCGCTGGATATTTTGTTTATGAGCTGGAAACAAATAGAGGCTGAACAACAGAGTTCTAGTTGCGATACAGCCAGCGTAGCGAAGCGGTCATCTCAAGAGCGAAAAGTCAGCTCCTGCAGCTGACGGTGTGGTGCTCGGGGCGTAAGCTGAGGACGTAGGACGTGGAAAAAGAGGGCATCTTACCCCCGCAGCGGTGGCGGCTGGGTAAGCCGTATGCAGGCCGTATGCAGGGCGTATGCAGGCCGTGGGGAGGCGTTAACCGCCGGCGATTTGTTGGTCCAAAAAGGTTGGTTATCCAAGGGCTTCAATCTACGGGGATCTGATGCTCCGGGACTTCAAACGCTACGGATTCTTTGATCAGGGATTTCACACTTCACTGTTTTTTTAATTATTAACTTCAAATTTCAGGGATTTTTTGATCGAAAGCTTTACTAACCTCGGGGATTTCTTGATCCAGAAGTTGAAATTCTACGAATTTTTCGGTCGAGGACATCGAACTCACGGGATGTGTTGGTCCGGGACTCCAGACTCGAGGGATTTGTTGCCTGGAACCTTCAGAGCTCCATGATTTCATTACGCGGGTCTCCGGCTTCCCGGAACTTTTATAACTCGCAACTTTTCCAGCGACCGCAATTGTGAAGGTTCACGCGAAAATTTCGTCAGCAAGTTAGCTGCTCGTATTTAGTCAGCAAGTTAGCTGCTCGTATTTAGTCACATTTTTAAAATTACCGAAACGAATTTCATTTTGTTTGATTTTCCTAAATTAGATGAGGGAGCTTCTCACATCGAATTACTTGCGCTCATATTGAATTATTATTATTATTATTTTATGTAATAATAAGGGCTCAAATTGGAACTAAGAGCTGGCGAGAGGCGCGACGTGTCGAGGACTTGCAGCAGTTTTCGGTTCACAAGAAACTCACGAAGAAAATGCTAGACCAAAATTTTAGTTCTTGGTTCTGACATTAATTGTTAGGTTGAGTCACATATTTTTTTGTACGTTCGTTCGGTAAACTTGTGCTGTCTACAGTGAAATTTGAACCGTCGTCGCTAAGTTGAATTTATCAAAAACACGAAAAACTATTTCTAACTTTATCAAGTTTACTTTGCATAAGAAAGTCTATTTCACTCAAGAAAAGAAAATATTTTTTTCGAGGTCAACGTACTTCAGATTTGATTTTCCAGGACGCAGCACGCGGCGAAGCGGAGCAGTTCGGAGACACACTGGACGGAGCTGCGACACCCTCACTCCTCCACTGCTGGACACACACTGGCGAGCCACCTGCCTGGAGCCTGGCAGTCGTGCTGGCATTCCAGCGAGGGGAGCTTTCCAGGAGCTGGCACTGGAGGTGGTGATGGCAGGTGGTGACTCGCTCAGCTAGTGTTGGTGTGCCAGCTGGTACTGGAGGTAGGGCTGGCAGGTGGTGACTCGCTCAGCTGGTGCTGGTGTGCCAGCTGGCACTGGAGGTGGTGCTGGCAGGTGGTGACTCGCTCAGCTGGTGCTGGTGTGCCAGCTGGCACTGGAGGTGGTGCTGGCAGGTGGTGACTTGCTCAGCTGGTGCTGGTTTGCCAGCTGGCACTGGAGGTGGGGCTGGCAGGTGGTGACTCGCTCAGCTGGTGCTGGTGTGCCAGCTGGCACTGGAGGTGGTGCTGGCAGGTGGTGACTTGCTCAGCTGGTGCTGGTGTGCCAGCTGGCACTGGAGGTGGGGCTGGCAGGTGGTGACTCGCTCAGCTAGTGTTGGTGTGCCAGCTGGCACTGGAGGTGGTGCTGACAGGTGGTGACTTGCTCAGCTGGTGCTGGTGTGCCAGCTGGCACTGGAGGTGGGGCTGGCAGGTGGTGACTTGCTCAGCTGGTGCTGGTGTGCCAGCTGGCACTGGAGGTGGGGCTGGCAGGTGGTGACTTGCTCAGCTGGTGCTGGAGTGCCAGCACCGCGTTGCTAGCCGCTGGTGCCGTGCTAATGAGCAATGAGTCGCATAAATTCTACCTAACACGGTGACTTCGGTCGTGCAGTTGCTACGGTCAGTTGGGTTGGGTTAGAAGAAGTTGTACTGAAAAACCGGCTTTACTGCTCTGATATACTTTTAATCTTTCTAAAAAGTGTAAAAAATACAGCTGAACTGCCATATGTCACCTTGTACTCAGAAATGTATTACGGAAACGGTAGCAGAATAGAAATAAAGAAAAGAAAGAAAAACAGTTTATTTCCAATAGTACATTTGTACCAATGATGGTACAAATGTACCATCATTGGTTTTTAAAATATCTTAAAGTTAATACACTTAGGTGATACACTCACACGAGTATTGTAATACTCATGTCACTAGTCGAAAAGAAATGATTGAGGGCTATGTACTCCTAATCTTGCTTAATCTACATTTGATGATACATGTAATGATAATTATTATAAGAAACAACACAATTTCATGGACGATGCATTTTCATTGTGGGTTGAGAACACTTTTGACAATTTACATATACATGACATAAAACTTCGCAATTCTTGACACCGGTAAATAATATTAGAATTGCTGGTTTCGGAAGATGTTCAAAAATGTCATTTCAAGGAAGCGCGAAAATAAATAAATATACATACATATAAGCATGAGTACCGCGAAAATTATAAGATTTGTATTTCTAATTAAACAATTTTAACATAACGGTCACTAGTTGATAAGCATCTTATTTAAATATAAATGGATGATCGCACAACAAATCTGTAGTTTTTACATGAATGCTTTACAATAATAAAGAGATGACGAGTTAGGTAATGTTACAAGTTGAGAGTGAACTGAAAAAAACATTATCTCTAGTTAAAATGCTAGTTGTCAGTTTAGTACATACAAATGTGCATATATATATATATATGTAAATATATACACATACACACGCATCCTGTCTTATTTAAGCATACCTACGCACATACATACACCTCACACGTATACATACACAAATACATTTCTATGCAACGAGGCAATCACAATACATACACGTGCTATAAAAATACCGTGCGATGTTCTGAAATATAGGATAATGAGCAAAGGAAATTCGTGACAACTTTTTCCGTATGTGTTGCTACTTACAATTTCTAATTAAATATTGTAAAGATATTTTATTAAATATTGTATCGAAAAGATCATTGGTTGATAATCGTCTTATTTAAGCATCTTATTTAGTTAAAATGTTATTTGAACATTGGGGTACATAAAAGAGCCATTAACCAAGTGGCACACATGTGTACCGGTACGTGATCAGCGGGTTAAATCGTGAGGCATTGAGGAACAAGTCTTTATAGACGAGTCCCGTACTGCGAAAAGTTCAAAACTGCTCCATCATTGGTGGTATTCGATGCATATTAGTGGTATTGGATAGATATTAGTGGTATTGGATATTAGTGGTATTGGATGGTTATTAGTGGATTTGGATAGATATTAGTGTGTTGGATATTCGGAAATTTAAGGATAGCAGCTGCTCATCCAGCGATGTCCCAGTACCACGCAGCCAGCTGGCCACAGCCGCAGCTGGTCGGCAGCACAAGCGGACCATCACAGAATGTCCTCCTTTCTGCCCGCGTCCTGTTTTACGTGATGACTATTGTAGGGTAACTATTGTACGATGAGTATCATCGGGTAACTATTGTGTGATGAGTATCATAGGATGACTATTATGTGATGAGTATCATAGGATAACTATTGTACGATGAGTATCATCGGGTAACTATTGTGTGATGAGTATCATAGGATGACCATTATGTGATGAGTATCATAGGATGACTATTATGTGATGATTATCATAGGATGACTATTATGTGATGAGTATCATAGGATGACTATTATGTGATGAGTATCATAGGATGACTATTATGTGATGAGTATCATAGGATGACTATTATGTGATGAGTATCATAGGATGACCATTATGTGATGAGTATCATAGGATGACTATTATGTGATGAGTATCATAGGATGACTATTATGTGATGAGTATCATAGGGTAACTATTGTACGATGAGTATCATCGGGTAACTATTGTGTGATGAGTATCATAGGATGACTATTGTGTGATGAGTATCATAGGATGACTATTATGTGATGAGTATCATCGGGTAACTATTGTACGATGAGTATCATCGGGTAACTATTGTGTGATGAGTATCATAGGATGACTATTATGTGATGAGTATCATAGGATGACCATTATGTGATGAGTATCATAGGATGACTATTATGTGATGAGTATCATAGGATGACTATTGTGTGATGAGTATCATAGGATGACTATTGTGTGATGAGTATCATAGGGTAACTATTGTACGATGAGTATCATCGGGTAACTATTGTGTGATGAGTATCATAGGATGACTATTATGTGATGAGTATCATAGGATGACCATTATGTGATGAGTATCATAGGATGACTATTATGTGATGAGTATCATAGGATGACTATTGTGCGATGAGGATCATAGGATGACTATTGTGTGATGAGTATCATAGGATGACCATTATGTGATGAGTATCATAGGGTAACTATTGTACGATGAGTATCATCGGGTAACTATTGTGTGATGAGTATCATAGGATGACTATTATGTGATGAGTATCATAGGATGACCATTATGTGATGAGTTTCATAGGATGACTATTATGTGATGAGTATCATAGGATGACTATTGTGTGATGAGAATCATAGGATGACTATTATGTGATGAGTATCATAGGGTAACTATTGTACGATGAGTATCATCGGGTAACTATTGTGTGATGAGTATCATAGGATGACTATTATGTGATGAGTATCATAGGATGACCATTATGTGATGAGTATCATAGGATGACTATTATGTGATGAGTATCATAGGATGACTATTATGTGATGAGTATCATAGGATGACTATTATGTGATGAGTATCATAGGGTAACTATTGTACGATGAGTATCATCGGGTAACTATTGAGTGATGAGTGTCATAGGATGACTATTATGTGACGAGTATCATAGGATGACTATTATGTGATGAGTATCATAGGGTAACTATTGTACGATGAGTATCATCGGGTAAATATTGTGTGATGAGTATCATAGGATGACTATTATGTGATGAGTATCATAGGATGACTATTGTGTGATGAGTATCATAGGGTAACTATTGTACGATGAGTATCATAGGGTAACTATTGTGTGATGAGTATCATAGGGTAACTATAGTGCGATGAGTATCATAGGGTAACTATTGTACGATGAGTATCATAGTGTAACTATTGTGTGATGAGTATCATAGGGTAACTATAGTGCGATGAGTATCATAGGGTAACTATTGTACGATGAGTATCATCGGGTAACTATTGTGTGATGAGTATCATAGGATGACCATTATGTGATGAGTATCATAGGGTAACTATTGTGTGATGAGTATCATAGGGTAACTATAGTGCGATGAGTATCATAGGGTAACTATAGTACGATGAGTATCATAGGGTAACTATAGTGCGATGAGTATCATAGGGTAACTATTGTACGATGAGTATCATCGGGTAACTATTGTGTGATGAGTATCATAGGGTAACTATTGTACGATGAGTATCATCGGGTAACTATAGTGGGATGAGTATCATAGGGTAACTATTGTGTGATGAGTATCATCGGGTAACTATTGTGCGATGAGTATCATAGGGTAACTATTGTACGATGAGTATCATCGGGTAACTATTGTGTGATGAGTATCATCGGGTAACTATTGTGTGATGAGTATCATAGGGTAACTATTGTACGATGAGTATCATCGGGTAACTATTGTACGATGAGTATCATCGGGTAACTATTGTGCGATGAGTATCATCGGGTAACTATAGTGCGATGAGTATCATAGGGTAACTATTGTGTGATGAGTATCATCGGGTAACTATTGTACGATGAGTATCATCGGGTAACTATTGTACGATGAGTATCATAGGGTAACTATTGTGTGATGAGTATCATCGGGTAACTATAGTGCGATGAGTATCATAGGGTAACTATAGTGCGATGAGTATCATAGGGTAACTATTGTACGATGAGTATCATCGGGTAACTATTGTGTGATGAGTATCATAGGGTAACTATTGTACGATGAGTATCATAGGATGACTATCACGCGATGAGTATCATAGGGTAACTATTGTGTGATGAGTATCATAGGGTAACTATTGTACGATGAGTATCATAAGGTAACTATTGTACGATGAGTATCATAGGATGACTATCACGCGATGAGTATCATAGGGTAACTATAGTGCGATGAGTATCACAGGATGACTATTATGTGGTGAGTATCATAGGATGACTATTATGTGATGAGTATCATAGGATGACTATCACGCGATGAGTATCATAGGGTAACTATTGCGTGATGAGTATCATCGGGTAACTATAGTGCGATGAGTATCACAGGATGACTATTATGTGTTGAGTATCATAGGATGACTATTATGTGATGAGTATCATAGGATGACTATCACGCGATGAGTATCATAGGGTAACTATTGTGTGATGAGTATCATAGGGTAACTATTGTACGATGAGTATCATCGGGTAACTATAGTGGGATGAGTATCATAGGGTAACTATTGTGTTATGAGTATCATCGGGTAACTATTGTGCGATGAGTATCATAGGGTAACTATTGTACGATGAGTATCATCGGGTAACTATTGTGTGATGAGTATCATCGGGTAACTATTGTGTGATGAGTATCATAGGGTAACTATTGTACGATGAGTATCATCGGGTAACTATTGTACGATGAGTATCATCGGGTAACTATTGTACGATGAGTATCATCGGGGAACTATTGTGCGATGAGTATCATCGGGTAACTATAGTGCGATGAGTATCATAGGGTAACTATAGTGCGATGAGTATCATAGGGTAACTATTGTACGATGAGTATCATCGGGTAACTATTGTGTGATGAGTATCATAGGGTAACTATTGTACGATGAGTATCATAGGATGACTATCACGCGATGAGTATCATAGGGTAACTATTGTGTGATGAATATCATAGGGTAACTATTGTACGATGAGTATCATAGGGTAACTATTGTACGATGAGTATCATAGGATGACTATCACGCGATGAGTATCATAGGGTAACTATTGTGTGATGAGTATCATAGGGTAACTATAGTGCGATGAGTATCACAGGATGAGTATTATGTGTTGAGTATCATAGGATGACTCTTATGTGATGAGTATCATAGGATGACTATCACGCGATGAGTATCATAGGGTAACTATTGTGTGATGAGTATCATAGGGTAACTATAGTGCGATGAGTATCACAGGATGACTATTATGTGTTGAGTATCATAGGATGACTATTATGTGATGAGTATCATAGGATGACCATTATATGATGAGTATCATAGGATGACTATTATGTGATGAGTATCATAGGATGACCATTATGTGATGAGTATCATAGGATGACCATTATGTGATGAGTATCATAGGATGACCATTATGTGATGAGTATCATAGGATGACCATTATGTGATGAGTATCATAGGATGACTATTATGTGATGAGTATCATAGGATGACTATTGTGTGATGAGTATCATAGGGTAACTATTGTACGATGAGTATCATAGGGTAACTATTGTGTGATGAGTATCATAGGGTAACTATAGTGCGATGAGTATCATAGGGTAACTATTGTACGATGAGTATCATAGTGTAACTATTGTGTGATGAGTATCATAGGGTAACTATAGTGCGATGAGTATCATAGGGTAACAATTGTACGATGAGTATCATCGGGTAACTATTGTGTGATGAGTATCATAGGATGACCATTATGTGATGAGTATCATAGGGTAACTATTGTGTGATGAGTATCATAGGGTAACTATAGTGCGATGAGTATCATAGGGTAACTATAGTACGATGAGTATCATAGGGTAACTATAGTGCGATGAGTATCAAAGGGTAACTATTGTACGATGAGTATCATCGGGTAACTATTGTGTTTTGAGTATCATAGGGTAACTATTGGACGATGAGTATCATCGGGTAACTATAGTGGGATGAGTATCATAGGGTAACTATTGTGTGATGAGTATCATCGGGTAACTATTGTGCGATGAGTATCATAGGGTAACTATTGTACGATGAGTATCATCGGGTAACTATTGTGTGATGAGTATCATCGGGTAATTATTGTGTGATGAGTATCATAGGGTAACTATTGTACGATGAGTATCATCGGGTAACTATTGTACGATGAGTATCATCGGGTAACTATTGTGCGATGAGTATCATCGGGTAACTATAGTGCGATGAGTATCATAGGGTAACTATTGTGTGATGAGTATCATCGGGTAACTATTGTACGATGAGTATCATCGGGTAACTATTGTACGATGAGTATCATAGGGTAACTATTGTGTGATGAGTATCATCGGGTAACTATAGTGCGATGAGTATCATAGGGTAACTATAGTGCGATGAGTATCATAGGGTAACTATTGTACGATGAGTATCATCGGGTAACTATTGTATGATGAGTATCATAGGGTAACTATTGTACGATGAGTATCATAGGATGACTATCACGCGATGAGTATCATAGGGTAACTATTGTGTGATGAGTATCATAGGGTAACTATTGTACGATGAGTATAATAAGGTAACTATTGTACGATGAGTATCATAGGATGACCATTATGTGATGAGTATCATAGGATGACCATTATGTGATGAGTATCATAGGATGACTATTATATGATGAGTATCATAGGATGACTATTATGTGATGAGTATCATAGGATGACCATTATGTGATGAGTATCATAGGATGACCATTATGTGATGAGTATCATAGGATGACTATTGTGTGATGAGTATCATAGGATGACTATTATGTGATGAGTATCATAGGGTAACTATTGTACGATGAGTATCATCGGGTAACTATTGTGTGATGAGTATCATAGGATGACCATTATGTGATGAGTATCATAGGATGACTATTATGTGATGAGTATCATAGGATGACTATTATGTGATGAGTATCATAGGATGACTATTATGTGATGAGTATCATAGGATGACTATTATGTGATGAGTATCATAGGATGACTATTATGTGATGAGTATCATAGGATGACCATTATGTGATGAGTATCATAGGATGACTATTATGTGATGAGTATCATAGGATGACTATTATGTGATGAGTATCATAGGGTAACTATTGTACGATGAGTATCATCGGGTAACTATTGTGTGATGAGTATCATAGGATGACTATTGTGTGATGAGTATCATAGGATGACTATTATGTGATGAGTATCATCGGGTAACTATTGTACGATGAGTATCATCGGGTAACTATTGTGTGATGAGTATCATAGGATGACTATTATGTGATGAGTATCATAGGATGACCATTATGTGATGAGTATCATAGGATGACTATTATGTGATGAGTATCATAGGATGACTATTGTGTGATGAGTATCATAGGATGACTATTGTGTGATGAGTATCATAGGATAACTATTGTACGATGAGTATCATCGGGTAACTATTGTGTGATGAGTATCATAGGATGACTATTATGTGATGAGTATCATAGGATGACCATTATGTGATGAGTATCATAGGATGACTATTATGTGATGAGTATCATAGGATGACTATTGTGTGATGAGGATCATAGGATGACTATTGTGTGATGAGTATCATAGGATGACCATTATGTGATGAGTATCATAGGGTAACTATTGTACGATGAGTATCATCGGGTAACTATTGTGTGATGAGTATCATAGGATGACTATTATGTGATGAGTATCATAGGATGACCATTATGTGATGAGTATCATAATATGACTATTATGTGATGAGTATCATAGGATGACTATTGTGTGATGAGAATCATAGGATGACTATTATGTGATGAGTATCATAGGGTAACTATTGTACGATGAGTATCATCGGGTTACTATTGTGTGATGAGTATCATAGGATGACTATTATGTGATGAGTATCATAGGATGACCATTATGTGATGAGTATCATAGGATGACTATTATGTGATGAGTATCATAGGATGACTATTATGTGATGAGTATCATAGGATGACTATTATGTGATGAGTATCATAGGGTAACTATTGTACGATGAGTATCATCGGGTAACTATTGTGTGATGAGTGTCATAGGATGACTATTATGTGACGAGTATCATAGGATGACTATTATGTGATGAGTATCATAGGGTAACTATTGTACGATGAGTATCATCGGGTAACTATTGTGTGATGAGTATCATAGGATGACTATTATGTGATGAGTATCATAGGATGACTATTGTGTGATGAGTATCATAGGGTAACTATTGTACGATGAGTATCATAGGGTAACTATTGTGTGATGAGTATCATAGGGTAACTATAGTGCGATGAGTATCATAGGGTAACTATTGTACGATGAGTATCATAGTGTAACTATTGTGTGATGAGTATCATAGGGTAACTATAGTGCGATGAGTATCATAGGGTAACAATTGTACGATGAGTATCATCGGGTAGCTATTGTGTGATGAGTATCATAGGATGACCATTATGTGATGAGTATCATAGGGTAACTATTGTGTGATGAGTATCATAGGGTAACTATAGTGCGATGAGTATCATAGGGTAACTATAGTACGATGAGTATCATAGGGTAACTATAGTGCGATGAGTATCATAGGGTAACTATTGTACGATGAGTATCATCGGGTAACTATTGTGTGATGAGTATCATAGGGTAACTATAGTGCGATGAGTATCATAGGGTAACTATTGTACGATGAGTATCATCGGGTAACTATTGTGTGATGAGTATCATAGGGTAACTATTGTACGATGAGTATCATAGGATGACTATCACGCGATGAGTATCATAGGGTAACTATTGTGTGATGAGTATCATAGGGTAACTATTGTACGATGAGTATAATAAGGTAACTATTGTACGATGAGTATCATAGGATGACCATTATGTGATGAGTATCATAGGATGACCATTATGTGATGAGTATCATAGGATGACTATTATATGATGAGTATCATAGGATGACTATTATGTGATGAGTATCATAGGATGACCATTATGTGATGAGTATCATAGGATGACCATTATGTGATGAGTATCATAGGATGACTATTATGTGATGAGTATCATAGGATGACTATTATGTGATGAGTATCATAGGATGACTATTATGTGATGAGTATCATAGGATGACTATTATGTGATGAGTATCATAGGATGACTATTATGTGATGAGTATCATAGGATGACCATTATGTGATGAGTATCATAGGATGACTATTATGTGATGAGTATCATAGGATGACTATTATGTGATGAGTATCATAGGGTAACTATTGTACGATGAGTATCATCGGGTAACTATTGTGTGATGAGTATCATAGGATGACTATTGTGTGATGAGTATCATAGGATGACTATTATGTGATGAGTATCATCGGGTAACTATTGTACGATGAGTATCATCGGGTAACTATTGTGTGATGAGTATCATAGGATGACTATTATGTGATGAGTATCATAGGATGACCATTATGTGATGAGTATCATAGGATGACTATTATGTGATGAGTATCATAGGATGACTATTGTGTGATGAGTATCATAGGATGACTATTGTGTGATGAGTATCATAGGGTAACTATTGTACGATGAGTATCATCGGGTAACTATTGTGTGATGAGTATCATAGGATGACTATTATGTGATGAGTATCATAGGATGACCATTATGTGATGAGTATCATAGGATGACTATTATGTGATGAGTATCATAGGATGACTATTGTGCGATGAGGATCATAGGATGACTATTGTGTGATGAGTATCATAGGATGACCATTATGTGATGAGTATCATAGGGTAACTATTGTACGATGAGTATCATCGGGTAACTATTGTGTGATGAGTATCATAGGATGACTATTATGTGATGAGTATCATAGGATGACCATTATGTGATGAGTTTCATAGGATGACTATTATGTGATGAGTATCATAGGATGACTATTGTGTGATGAGAATCATAGGATGACTATTATGTGATGAGTATCATAGGGTAACTATTGTACGATGAGTATCATCGGGTAACTATTGTGTGATGAGTATCATAGGATGACTATTATGTGATGAGTATCATAGGATGACCATTATGTGATGAGTATCATAGGATGACTATTATGTGATGAGTATCATAGGATGACTATTATGTGATGAGTATCATCGGGTAACTATTGTACGATGAGTATCATCGGGTAACTATTGTACGATGAGTATCATAGGGTAACTATTGTGTGATGAGTATCATCGGGTAACTATAGTGCGATGAGTATCATAGGGTAACTATAGTGCGATGAGTATCATAGGGTAACTATTGTACGATGAGTATCATCGGGTAACTATTGTATGATGAGTATCATAGGGTAACTATTGTACGATGAGTATCATAGGATGACTATCACGCGATGAGTATCATAGGGTAACTATTGTGTGATGAGTATCATAGGGTAACTATTGTACGATGAGTATAATAAGGTAACTATTGTACGATGAGTATCATAGGATGACCATTATGTGATGAGTATCATAGGATGACCATTATGTGATGAGTATCATAGGATGACTATTATATGATGAGTATCATAGGATGACTATTATGTGATGAGTATCATAGGATGACCATTATGTGATGAGTATCATAGGATGACCATTATGTGATGAGTATCATAGGATGACTATTGTGTGATGAGTATCATAGGATGACTATTATGTGATGAGTATCATAGGGTAACTATTGTACGATGAGTATCATCGGGTAACTATTGTGTGATGAGTATCATAGGATGACCATTATGTGATGAGTATCATAGGATGACTATTATGTGATGAGTATCATAGGATGACTATTATGTGATGAGTATCATAGGATGACTATTATGTGATGAGTATCATAGGATGACTATTATGTGATGAGTATCATAGGATGACTATTATGTGATGAGTATCATAGGATGACCATTATGTGATGAGTATCATAGGATGACTATTATGTGATGAGTATCATAGGATGACTATTATGTGATGAGTATCATAGGGTAACTATTGTACGATGAGTATCATCGGGTAACTATTGTGTGATGAGTATCATAGGATGACTATTGTGTGATGAGTATCATAGGATGACTATTATGTGATGAGTATCATCGGGTAACTATTGTACGATGAGTATCATCGGGTAACTATTGTGTGATGAGTATCATAGGATGACTATTATGTGATGAGTATCATAGGATGACCATTATGTGATGAGTATCATAGGATGACTATTATGTGATGAGTATCATAGGATGACTATTGTGTGATGAGTATCATAGGATGACTATTGTGTGATGAGTATCATAGGATAACTATTGTACGATGAGTATCATCGGGTAACTATTGTGTGATGAGTATCATAGGATGACTATTATGTGATGAGTATCATAGGATGACCATTATGTGATGAGTATCATAGGATGACTATTATGTGATGAGTATCATAGGATGACTATTGTGTGATGAGGATCATAGGATGACTATTGTGTGATGAGTATCATAGGATGACCATTATGTGATGAGTATCATAGGGTAACTATTGTACGATGAGTATCATCGGGTAACTATTGTGTGATGAGTATCATAGGATGACTATTATGTGATGAGTATCATAGGATGACCATTATGTGATGAGTATCATAATATGACTATTATGTGATGAGTATCATTGGATGACTATTGTGTGATGAGAATCATAGGATGACTATTATGTGATGAGTATCATAGGGTAACTATTGTACGATGAGTATCATCGGGTAACTATTGTGTGATGAGTATCATAGGATGACTATTATGTGATGAGTATCATAGGATGACCATTATGTGATGAGTATCATAGGATGACTATTATGTGATGAGTATCATAGGATGACTATTATGTGATGAGTATCATAGGATGACTATTATGTGATGAGTATCATAGGGTAACTATTGTACGATGAGTATCATCGGGTAACTATTGTGTGATGAGTGTCATAGGATGACTATTATGTGACGAGTATCATAGGATGACTATTATGTGATGAGTATCATAGGGTAACTATTGTACGATGAGTATCATCGGGTAACTATTGTGTGATGAGTATCATAGGATGACTATTATGTGATGAGTATCATAGGATGACTATTGTGTGATGAGTATCATAGGGTAACTATTGTACGATGAGTATCATAGGGTAACTATTGTGTGATGAGTATCATAGGGTAACTATAGTGCGATGAGTATCATAGGGTAACTATTGTACGATGAGTATCATAGTGTAACTATTGTGTGATGAGTATCATAGGGTAACTATAGTGCGATGAGTATCATAGGGTAACAATTGTACGATGAGTATCATCGGGTAGCTATTGTGTGATGAGTATCATAGGATGACCATTATGTGATGAGTATCATAGGGTAACTATTGTGTGATGAGTATCATAGGGTAACTATAGTGCGATGAGTATCATAGGGTAACTATAGTACGATGAGTATCATAGGGTAACTATAGTGCGATGAGTATCATAGGGTAACTATTGTACGATGAGTATCATCGGGTAACTATTGTGTGATGAGTATCATAGGGTAACTATAGTGCGATGAGTATCATAGGGTAACTATTGTACGATGAGTATCATCGGGTAACTATTGTGTGATGAGTATCATAGGGTAACTATTGTACGATGAGTATCATAGGATGACTATCACGCGATGAGTATCATAGGGTAACTATTGTGTGATGAATATCATAGGGTAACTATTGTACGATGAGTATCATAGGGTAACTATTGTACGATGAGTATCATAGGATGACTATCACGCGATGAGTATCATAGGGTAACTATTGTGTGATGAGTATCATAGGGTAACTATAGTGCGATGAGTATCACAGGATGAGTATTATGTGTTGAGTATCATAGGATGACTCTTATGTGATGAGTATCATAGGATGACTATCACGCGATGAGTATCATAGGGTAACTATTGTGTGATGAGTATCATAGGGTAACTATAGTGCGATGAGTATCACAGGATGACTATTATGTGTTGAGTATCACAGGATGACTATTATGTGATGAGTATCATAGGATGACCATTATGTGATTAGTATCATAGGATGACTATTATGTGATGAGTATCATAGGATGACCATTATGTGATGAGTATCATAGGATGACTATTATGTGATGAGTATCATAGGATGACCATTATGTGATGAGTATCATAGGATGACCATTATGTGATGAGTATCATAGGATGACTATTATGTGATGAGTATCATAGGATGACCATTATGTGATGAGTATCATAGGATGACTATTATGTGATGAGTATCATAGGATGACCATTATGTGATGAGTATCATAGGATGACTATTATGTGATGAGTATCATAGGATGACCATTATGTGATGAGTATCATAGGATGACTATTATGTGATGAGTATCATAGGATGACCATTATGTGATGAGTATCATAGGATGACCATTATGTGATGAGTATCATAGGATGACTATTATGTGATGAGTATCATAGGATGACCATTATGTGATGAGTATCATAGGATGACTATTATGTGATGAGTATCATAGGATGACCATTATGTGATGAGTATCATAGGATGACCATTATGTGATGAGTATCATAGGATGACTATTATGTGATGAGTATCATAGGATGACCATTATGTGATGAGTATCATAGGATGACCATTATGTGATGAGTATCATAGGATGACCATTTTGTGATGAGTATCATAGGATGACCATTATGTGATGAGTATCATAGGAAGACTATTATGTGATGAGTATCATAGGATGACCATTATGTGATGAGTATCATAGGATGACCATTATGTGATGAGTATCATAGGATGACCATTAGGTGATGAGTATCATAGGATGACTATTATGTGATGAGTATCATAGGATGACTATTATGTGATGAGTATCATAGGATGACTATTATGTGATGAGTATCATAGGATGACCATTATGTGATGAGTATCATAGGATGACCATTATGTTATGAGTATCATAGGATGACCATTATGTGATGAGTATCATAGGATGACCATTATGTGATGAGTATCATAGGATGACTATTATGTGATGAGTATCATAGGATGACTATTATGTGATGAGTATCATAGGATGACCATTATGTGATGAGTATCATAGGATGACCATTATGTGATGAGTATCATAGGATGACTATTATGTGATGAGTATCATAGGATGACCATTATGTGATGAGTATCATAGGATGACTATTATGTGATGAGTATCATAGGATGACTAATATGTGATGAGTATCATAGGATGACCATTATGAGATGAGTATCATAGGATGACTATTATGTGATGAGTATCATAGGATGACTATTATGTGATGAGTATCATAGGATGACCATTATGTGATGAGTATCATAGGATGACCATTATGTGATGAGTATCATAGGATGACTATTATGTGATGAGTATCATAGGATGACCATTATGTGATGAGTATCATAGGATGACTATTATGTGATGAGTATCGTAGGATGACCATTATGTGATGAGTATCATAGGATGACTATCACGCGATGAGTATCATAGGGTAACTATTGTGTGATGAGTATCATAGGGTAACTATTGTGTGATGAGTATCATTGGGTAGCTATAGTGCGATGAGTATCATAGGATGACTATTATGTGATGAGTATCATAGGATGACTATTATGTGATGAGTATCATAGGATGACTATTATGTGATGAGTATCATAGGATGACTATTATGTGATGAGTATCATAGGATGACCATTATGTGATGAGTATCATAGGATGACCATTATGTGATGAGTATCATAGGATGACCATTATGTGATGAGTATCATAGGATGACTATTATGTGATGAGTATCATAGGATGACCATTATGTGATGAGTATCATAGGATGACCATTATGTGATGAGTATCATAGGATGACTATTATGTGATGAGTATCATAGGATGACCATAATGTGATGAGTATCATAGGATGACTATTATGTGATGAGTATCATAGGATGACCATTATGTGATGAGTATCATAGGATGACTATTATGTGATGAGTATCATAGGATGACCATTATGTGATGAGTATCATAGGATGACCATTATGTGATGAGTATCATAGGATGACCATTATGTGATGAGTATCATAGGATGACTATTATGTGATGAGTATCATAGGATGACCATTATGTGATGAGTATCATAGGATGACTATTATGTGATGAGTATCATAGGATGACCATTATGTGATGAGTATCATAGGATGACTATTATGTGATGAGTATCATAGGATGACTATTATGTGATGAGTATCGTAGGATGACCATTATGTGATGAGTATCATAGGATGACCATTATGTGATGAGTATCATAGGATGACCATTATGTGATGAGTATCATAGGATGACCATTATGTGATGAGTATCATAGGATGACCATTATGTGATGAGTATCGTAGGATGACCATTATGTGATGAGTATCATATGATGACCATTATGTGATGAGTATCATAGGATGACCATTATGTGATGAGTATCATAGGATGACTATTATGTGATGAGTATCATAGGATGACCATTATGTGATGAGTATCATAGGATGACTATCACGCGATGAGTATGATAGGGTGATTATTATACAGAATTCAGCTCAGCATTTTACATGCATTCATTTGTACGAACATTTGTTCAACTCTTGGCTTTAGAAATGGCCCAGGAAATCAATGCCAAATTTAGGAAAAACCATTGAGTATTGTATCGAGTGTTCAAAGAGAACAAATTTGCCTGCCTGTGAGAATATTGAAATGCCTGACGTCCTGTGGTGCACTCCTTTACCGCTCTAACTTTCTGCCTTCCTTCTCCTGTCTACACAAACTCGGTACCCACTCCCTCATGAGGCTACATGAGGCGTTCAGTGCGCGTCAAGTTTTCCCAGCAGCTGTGCCATCAGCTGGTTTGATGGAGCTTACAGCAGCATGCGGACGTGCGTTGTGTGTGAGGGTAGCCGGCCGGTGTGAGGGTAGCAGGCCGGTGTGAGGGTAGCAGGCCGGAGTGAGGGTAGCAGGCCGGAGTGAGGGTAGCAGGCTGGTGTGAGGGTAGCAGGCCGGTGTGAGGTAGCAGGCCGGTGTGAGGGTAGCAGGCCGGAGTGAGGGTAGCAGGCCGGTGTGAGGGTAGCAGGCCGGTGTGAGGGTAGCAGGCCGGAGTGAGGGTAGCAGGCCGGTGTGAGGGTAGCAGGCCGGACTGGAAACAGGCTAGAAGGGCAAAAGCTTAATATACGAATGTGATTTATTAATTTGATGATTAACTACACCATTATATGGAAAGCTGCCTCGTCTGAAATATGGAGGGTTTCAAACAATCCTTCATGTCTTTCCATAAGCATTCACGATTTGTTGCTCATCTTTCGAGATCACTTTCTTATAATTCTTGGCAAATCCTTGGTTTCTTATGAAAATAAACTAAATCTCTCTCAATATTTCTACGAAAAATTGACCGAGATAAATTTGTTCCATCTAGTCAACTTGAAAAGTTGATGACACTGATACTAATGCAAGCAATCAAGCAAGCAATAAAATAAGTTAAACATTGTTCGATCAATATAGAGGTATAAGCCATTTTGTAGATGGGCTTTTGCAAACAAACCGTGTAACACTTCCGATTGTTAAGTAAGTTACTGGCAAATGATGCACTATGTTCACCTCATGATCGAGAAAAATTTCTTTGCGTTTGCAAAAACCTGAAGTTTTTAGTTCTTCCTTAAGCCTCATTGTTGTAAGGACATCGCTGGGAGTGGCTGCGCCCAATGCGCAGACCGAAGTAAAACTTTGTGGTGCGCTGAGTGTCTTCGATGAACTCGGCCGCGTCTGCAGGTGTGTGAGGGACTCCGCCTGCCGTAATTGCAAAGTGTAAAATACACTGAAGTGCCTGAAAAAAATGTTAAATACACTGGAGTGCCTGCAAAAAGTGCAGAAAACACTAACTTGCCAGCAAAAAGTGTAAAAAAAACATTGATGTATCTGTAGAAAGTGTAGAAAAACTAATCACGTATCTTCAGAATTTTTTTTACAAACACTGACGTACTTGCATTAAGTGGGGAAAAAATACTAACGGATGGGCAGAAAGTGTAAAAAACACTTCCGCCCCCGCAGAAAGTGTAAGAAGCACCGATGTACCTACAGGTGGTGCAAGCATGCCTTGCTCCTACATTTAGGTCACGTACCAGATCCTGCACACCGTCCTCACGATATAACGTTTGATGGAAGCGTGTAAAGTCGAGCTGGTGGCAATAGCTGCACGCTTTACAGGACGCGGGGGACGCTCCACCGCACGCCGAGAAGTCGACTTCGTGCGCTGGCACTCCAGCTGACGGCTGCCTCGCAGCCTTGTACCAAAGTTGACCCGATCACAAGTGATGTTTCCTGTAGAAAAGTGCTCGATACCATCCATTATTCATTTTTAATGGCTTAGTAAGTTATTATTCAGTGAAGTACAGCGTAAACGAAGGGCTGGGCACATCACTAACCACAAGCACAGCAGCCATCTTCCGAGGTCCATTTTTTCCAGTTCAGAAATGAGACCTGTGCCACGGTAGAAGAAACCAGGTAGGGTCAAACCAGTCTTTTTTCGTCGACCGTGTGACGATGCTGACGTCACAGGAACCAACGTCACAGCAGCGCTCATATTGCATCTGGCAACACTGCTAGCCTCAAATCAGGCACCGCTATTGGCCTAACGACATGTCGCAATGGTGACGTCATAAAGTTTGCTTGAAATGAAGCCGTTCTATTGGCCAGCAAAGCAAGAGAAGGTGTATTTTCCCCACAGAACCCTACCGTGACCTGTGCTGCTCACTAAAGACATCTAAGAGAGCTGGGCAGCCAAGAGGCAACTGCCGCTGGCTGGGCCTTTAAAAATATTTTTTTTATATTTTATCTCTATGGTTTTGTTTCATTGGATGACGAGAGCTTGCTTGTGGCTTTCAACCTCCTTTATCTGTACTTCCCTTCGAATTTTTTATTCGCCAGAGTTGTATACCCCCAATCGTTCATTTCATGCGCTCCATACCTCAAACTATGTAGTGTCTTACGCAACTAAATGAATGAGTTGGTCATAAATTGCAAATGTTGTGGGAAAATTGTACACGCATTTCACTTTATGCAGGTATAGCTGAAATTTACGACTGGCTCAACATCCGTCGAAGAGAAATATAAAATAATTTGTAGCGGGATTTTCACCTTTCAATAAAATTGCAGAGACCTGACAACAGACATCACTGAACACAACTCATCCAATTCATCCTTGGTCAGATCCGTCCAGCGATCTAAGCGCGAGATTATATCGATTCCGCCGCTGCGATGGAGGCGAACCGAACAAATGCGCCCCATTTCCGCTTGAAGTTTGCGCGAGGCCGCGCACGCCTGGGAATTTCTGTCGGAGCACCGGGACGGCCGCAACATTTCACGGACCCCGCCGTATCCAGGCTACAGCGCCAGGTAAACCGGCCGAATTTTTCTCGCCAAATCAGGCGTCCATCTTCTGAGGGCGTCCATCTCGCGAAAGTTTTCCATTCGCCCGACGACTGTGAAAGGCAGTTGCCAAGTTCCAAGAAAGAGAACCAATTCTGGCAGGATGAAGGAGCTCCATACATTGATATGTCGGCAGGCCCTGAGCTGCTGCACTGCGCACCGCAGTAATGACGTCTTCCAGTCAGACGTGCTGCTGCGTTGCTGCAGGGCACCACATGTGCTGCACGCCTCGGATGCTGCAGCCGTTGCGGTGAAATTGTCTCACGTCTGTTTTAAGACTGAATAATTTCTGGCAGCAACAGGATTCATGAAGAGTTATATTGATTTATGAAAATGGCTTTTGGCATAGCTGAACTTGTAGCGGGTGTGACGAACACCAAATACCTGCAGGTGGTGTGAAGAACACTGCAATGCCTGCAGGAAGTGTGAGGAACACTGTAATACCTGCAGATGGTGGTGTGAAGAACACTGCAATACCCCCAGGTGGTGTGAGGAACACTGTAATACCTGTAGGGAGTGTAAGATATCACGACCCAAGAGCAGGTCTCTCGACTCGCCTGCAGATGCACCGCAGCGCGTAAGCTCCTACATCCGCGCTGCGGTACCGTTCAGTGCGCAGTTTAGTTTGCTCCTTACATGACGGCTGTGTCTCGGGTTTGTTCGGTGGGAACTTGCGTACTAAAACGTGAGCTATAATGCGTTTGGGACACAGCTTCACAGGTCTGCGGCATTCCCTTTACCCAGCCTGCAACATGCCTCTTCGGCCTGCCTTTCCACCCCGCATCCTGCTTTCCAGCGCGCATCCTGTCTTTCCAGCCTGCATCCTTTCTTTCCAGCCTGCATCCTTTCTTTCCAGCCTGCATCCTGCCTTTCCAGCGCGCATCCTGCCTTTCCAGCCTGCATCCTTTCTTTCCAGCCTGCATCCTTTCTTTCCAGCCTGCATCCTTTCTTTCCAGCCTGCATCCTGCTTTCCAGCGCGCATCCTGTCTTTCCAGCCTGCATCCTTTCTTTCCAGCCTGCATCCTTTCTTTCCAGTGCGCATCCTGTCTTTCCAGCCTGCATCCTGCCTTTCCAGCGCGCATCCTGTCTTTCCAGCCTGCATCCTTTCTTTCCAGCCTGCATCCTTTCTTTCCAGCCTGCATCCTGCCTTTCCAGCGCGCATCCTGCCTTTCCAGCCTGCATCCTTTCTTTCCAGCCTGCATCCTGTCTTTCCAGCCTGCATCCTGCCTTTCCAGCGCGCATCCTGCCTTTCCAGCCTGCATCCTTTCTTTCCAGCGCGCATCCTGCCTTTCCAGCCTGCATCTTTTCTTTCCAGCGCGCATCCTGCCTTTACAGCGCGCATCCTGTCTTTCCAGCGCACATCCTGTCTTTCCAGCCCTCATCCTTTCTTTCCAGCCTACATCCTTTCTTTCCAGCGCGCATCCTGTCTTTCCAGCGCGCATCCTGTCTTTCCAGCCTGCATCCTGCCTTTCCAGCGCGCATCCTGCCTTTCCAGTGCGCATCCTGTCTTTCCAGCCTGCATCCTGTCTTTCCAGCCTGCATCCTGTCTTTCCAGCCTGCATCCTTTCTTTACAGCCTGCATCCTGTATTTCCAGCGCTCATCCTGCCTTTCCAGCGCGCATCCTGTCTTTTCAGCGCGCATCCTGCCTTTCCAGCGCGCATCCTGTCTTTCCAGCCTGCATCCTGCCTTTCCAGCCTGCATCCTGCCTTTCCAGCGTGCAACCTGTCTTTCCAGCCTGCATCCTGTCTTTCCAGCCTGCATCCTTTCTTACCAGTGCGCATCCTGCCTTTCCAGCGCGCATCCTGTCTTTCCAGCGCGCATCCTGCCTTTCCAGCGCGCATCCTGTCTTTCCAGCCTGCATCCTGCCTTTCCAGTCTGCATCCTGCCTTTCCAGCCTGCATCCTGTCTTTCCAGCCTGCATCCTGTCTTTCCAGCCTGCATCTTTCTTACCAGTGCGCATCCTGCCTTTCCAGCGCGCATCCTGTCTTTCCAGCGCGCATCCTGTCTTTCCAGCCCGCATCCTTTCTTTCCAGCCTGCATCCTTTCTTTCCAGCGCGCATCCTGTCTTTCCAGCCTACATCCTTTCTTTCCAGCGCGCATCCTGCATTTCCAGCGCGCATCCTGCCTTTCCAGCGCGCATCCTGCCTTTCCAGCGCGCATCCTGCCTTTCCAGCGCGCATCCTGCCTTTCCAGCCCGCACCCTGTCTTTCCAGCCCGCACCCTCAGCTGCTCAGTAAGGAACAAGACGCGCCCCAAAATCTATCAGCCCAGAAATTCTGTGCCCGCCGCCGGTGGTCGGCGCCTCGCGTGTCGTGGGGCGAACCTCCGCAGAGTTGAAGGCTCGACTGGAACGGCCTCTGCCTCGCTCGCCTGCTGTACAGCCGTGTGGAGGCGGGGGTGTGTGACAGCTGGAGCTGGCAAGCAGGCCTGAAAGTTGCGTGAGCCACTCACGTAGGGGCTGGATGATCTAGTGTTTCGATTTTGTATTCGTAAAGAAAGTAGCGTGAGCACTCAAATAAGAGCTAGTGACAGCCACGGTGCTGCCGCACCAATGACCTGAGGGCGCACATGACTCACCGCCAGCTCCTGCGTTCTGAAGAACACAATCCAATTGGAACTGCAGCAACTGCAGCAACTGCAGCAATTTCAGCAACTGTAGCAACTGCAGCAACTGCAGCAACTGCAGTAACTGCAACAACTGGAGCACTGCAAAGCATCACAGCAACTTGTAACATCGTGAAGGAGTTGCCAGAATTGCAAACGATGACGGACAACTCAAAACGACTCGGAAGAAGAAACACGAAAAGTTGCGGGCAGTTTTAAAAGTTGCTAAGTGCTGAGCCTTCCTCCGATGTGACTATGATACTGTTCGTGATATTTTACCGCCTTCCTGAGGTACAAAGTCATTCACAAGACAATTTTCAAGAACATTTTTTATGCACATAAGTGAAATAAAATGACTTCGAATGCAAAAGGCAACTGTAATTGATAAAACTTGTTTGAGAATTTTCAAATCGATGACGATTTTTGTTCAGACAACGCTAATAACGGACAGTAAGGAATTCGCAAACGTCACAAAACAGATCATTAGAAAATTGTGACTTTGTCTTGCAATTTTTAATTTCATTGCATCAAATGTTCATTAACATTTCAAGACAAACATCTGCTTTTCAAATTAAATTGATTTTCTGCCATGCTGTGATGTTTAAAATACATCTGCAATTAAAAAAAGCAGCATGTTGGCGGTAGTTAAAATGTGGATACATTTTTTTGAGACACTCTGTACACACAAGAATAACACACAAACGGATATTGCGAGAAACATTTGCTCTAATCGCTAGCGCCGAAAGATAAAGTGCTGCCTCTGTGGGACATGAAATGACGGTTACACACTCCTACGAGTCCGCTAAATACTCTATATAAAGGATTGTCACAAGAAGTTTCTAAACAAGTAAAGTTTTAAAAAGTTTAAACCTTGGTCGTATTTTACATTGTTGAACGGATTTACCCGTCTGATTCTAATTGTATCAGCTATTTTCAATTCAAGAGCTCTATACTTGTTGAATACTTTTTATTAAATTACAGTTAGGGTTTCAGCAGGGGGCACATTCAGGTGATGCTCAGAAGAATTGCAGACTTTTATGCTGCTCACACCACTTTGACATTTGATGTTTATCCCAAGTGAGATGCCCTGCAGCCATCATCCGTACAAGGGAACGGTTCGCAACTCTTACCCTGTCGGAGATGGGCTCAGTGGATCTAGCATGGAAACATGACCTTAACTTGCATGATTTGAAATATGCTATGAGTTGAATTGGAACGTAACGTTACTAAGTTTCTAAGACGCTGCATGATATTCTTGACAGTTCTGCTTTCGGTGTCAAATAAAGAAGCTCTCTGGAACTGTAAATAGAATCAGGCCGAGTGTCTCTCTGAATGGTCTCTCTTAATATTAAGGCTCTGATTAAATACCTTCTTTAGTGTCGTCTCAACAAGGGATTGAGAGTAACCAAAGTTTGCTTCGACTTGTTCAGGCTGCAGGACATCGATGCAGACCCCTAATGTAATAAGATTTCAAATGGCAAAAAAGCGTATGGAAATTACAGGAATCTGTTGGCTTTATTAAACGGTGGTCTTTATTCTACTACGATCAACGACGGACACAGCATATAGTGAGAGTAATCGTTTTGCATTAGCTCTCTCATAATTTTTAAAACAGAGTTTGTGTTTACGTCACAAATATAATGATGAGTATGACTTTTAAATGAAATAGCGAGAATATCGTTAATTAATCCGTATCGCCAATTAATAGGAATGTGAACACAAACTTGGACCGGTGGTAATGTTTCCAGAACGGACACACAAAAGTCTGCAAATGAGAGGATCCACAGCGTAAGTCTGCAAATGTGTACGCCAAGCAAGGATCCCATGGAGACTCTAATGTAATCTTATGTAGGTGCGCTTTCCTATCAAAAGAGGATACTGTTACTGAGATGCAAATCCTATGGAGCATCTTTTCTCTGGAGATTCTTATGGTAGATCTGTTAGAGGAACAGTTTCGGGATTGTAAACTGTTGTAGCAATTACGTTGATCGTGTGATCATCGGAGATGTACGGGCACGACGATGCGACTACGGGAGACGAGGGTTGCTGGGAAGACTGTGGTACAACCGCGTGTGACGGGCCAGAAGCTCGTCATTTCCTCACACAGCGCAGCGGGCACTCAAGTTGGGACGAATAAAAATGCCGAGAGGCCGTGCGGCATCACGAGGTGCTGAGTGGAGGGTGCTGAGCATCGAAGGGGTGCTGAGGGTGATGGTCGAAGGGGTGCTGAGTCAAGTCCTCGATTGGTTAAATCTCCGATAAACACTAAACGTAAAAATGTCTGAAGCGCCAGAACGAAAAAGTTAAATAGAGCACCCAAATGGGTACTGTGAAGAAGCATAGAGGTACACAGCCCAAAGATAGTTAAAAGAACGAACTCAAGACATAGAAATAAGAACATGCATCGTAAGAAGCCGCTGCTGCCACATAAATTGAACTGAATTTAGTGTACACACAAATTATAACGTTTCGTATTTGTTTCTCTGTAAATATGGTTATTGTTGAGCAATTTACAGGTTAACAACAATTATACAAACACCCGAGTATTATGGGCCTCGAGGGGGGAGGAGGAGGAGGTCTTCATCATCGTTCCTCCAGTGAGAGCATCAGGATTATGGAAATCTTCTCGGGTGAACCTTGCTGAGGGCGAAGGCAACCGAGGGAGAAGAATAAATCTAATAGACAGATCTACTCCACACACCAGGGCCCTGGTGGGAGAGTAGATCTGTCTGTTGATGGTGTCTGGTGGGAGTAGATCTGTCTGCTGACGGTGCTCTGGTAGGAGAGTAGATCTATCAGGTGGCGGGGCCCTGGTGGGAGTAGATCTGTCTGCTGACGGTGCCCTGGTGGGAGAGTAGATCTGTCTGCTGATGGTGTCTGGTGGGAGTAGATCTATCTGCTGACGGTGCTCTGGTCGGCGAGTAGATCTGTCTGGTGGCGGGGCCCTGGTGGGAGTAGATCTGTCTGCTGACGGTGCCCTGGTGGGAGTAGATCTGTCTGCTGACGGTGCCCTGGTGGGAGAGTAGATCTGTCTGGTGACGGGGCCCTGGTGGGAGAGTAGATCTGTCTGCTGATGGCTTCTGGTGGGAGTAGATTTGTCTGCTGATGGTGTCTGGTGGGAGTAGATCAGCAGACAGATCTACTCCCACCAGGCACCGTCAGCAGATAGATCTACTCTCCCACCAGGGCCCCGTCACCAGACAGATCTACTCTCCCACTAGGGCACCGTCAGCAGACAGATCTACTCCCACCAGACACCATCAGCAGACAGATCTTCTCTCCCACCAGGGCCCCGTCACCAGACAGATCGACTCCCACCAGGGCACCATCACCAGACAGATATCCACACCGGAGTCAGAGCCGCAGGACAGACGCACCATTCACCAGATCGGAGGATCTCGCTGCTCAGCTCCCGGAAAATTCAAGCCTCGTTGCTGAGATGAGCTGCCGTCCTCCAGTGATTGAACGGACGTTTGCTGCGGCGGACAGGCGGCGGACAGGCGGAGGACACAAAGAGGACGGGCAGAAAATCAACAAAAATCTTTGGATGCACAGAACAGTACACTCAAAATGCACAGTACACACAGCCCGCACAGCACACACAGCCAGCACAGTACACACACAGTACACGCACAGTACACACAGTACACACACAGTACACACAGCACACACTGCACACTCAGTACACTCGCCGTGCACAGCGCCATGCCACATCCCTCCTGAACTGCCCTTTTGCCGCAGTTTACCTGCACACTCGCAGATGCCCCGCAGCCAAGCGACCAGCTGAGGCAGCAGCTGCACACGCTGCCGTGCAGCACATGGAGCAGCACGCTGGTGCCAGTGACGACACAGGCAGCGGAGCACCAACTATATTGAAGGCGAGAGTCGTCTGCACGTCTCTCTCACAAAACAGCAAAGTTCAGATCTCGCGGAAGTTCTTGTCTTGTAAAAAGCGACCGCCGATGCCGAGCAACAAACACAACACAAGGTTCTCCGTTCGAAATTGGGGCGTACTCAGTATTTAAAAACGCACGAACGAATGCTTGAAGCTTTTTGTCGTTTGTTGTAGAAGTGCAAGACGCGCCCGCAACTCGGCACAAAGTCTCCACATCTCGCACAGGCCACCCGCCCAACTCCGTCCGGCATGTCCGATACGCAGTTTTTCAACTCAAAATTAACGAACTTGAAGCCGATGACGGACTCCAATACTGCATTCCTGCTGAGTGGAGCAGGTCTGGGGGTATCGTGCATCTGGGAGGGGCTGGGAGGCAGCTTTGTGTATCTGGCAGGTGCTGGGTGGCAGATTTGTGCATCTGGCAGGTACTGGGAGACAGCTGTGAGCATCTGGCAGGTGCTGGGAGGCAGCTGTGTGCATCTGGCAGGTGCTGGGAGGCAGCTGTGTGCATCTGGCAGGTGCTGGGAGGCAGCTGTGTGCATCTGGCAGGTACTGGGAGGTAGCTGTGAGCATCTGGCAGGTGCTGGGAGGCAGCTGTGTGCATCTGGCAGGTGCTGGGAGGCAGCTGTGTGCATCTGGCAGGTGCTGGGAGGCAGCTGTGTGCATCTGGCAGGTACTGGGAGGCAGCTGTGTGCGTCTGGCAGGTGCTGGGAGGCAGCTGTGTGCATCTGCCAGGTGCTGGTAGGCATCTGTGTGCACCTGGCAGGTGCTGGGAGGCAGCTTTGTGTCGAGTTTGTGATTTTCATAATCGGAAAAAAAACTAACTTAACTACTGGAAAAAAAAACAATATTGATGAATTCCTTTGAGAATGATTATTATGTGAATCATTAAATCAAATTGAATGAACATTGTTAAAATGAACATTGTTCGCCTAAATTGAGACTGATCCCAGTGGACACCATATACCCTATTAAAATTACTTACAAAAAATATGAAACTTATCAATACCTGCGCACGACTCGACGTTGCATGGAGAGGAAACTCCGCTCTAATCCATAAAAAAGATGCAGCCGTGGGATCATCGAAACAAAGCCCATACGAGTGCAGCTGAGATGCTGCACGAGTTTTGTAGGTCAGCTGACACCGGCCGGCTTGAGTGCATAGAGAGACGTACGTTTCAAACTTTTACATTAATAAAAACATTTAAAGCATTTATATAGAGAGACGTGCGCTTCAAACATTTACATTATTCGTCATCAGCGAAACATACGATGCAGTTTCCATGCATCCAAGGAACTCACGCACCGTGAGCCCCTTTCCGGCAATTCTTCAAACTTTGACGTATCAAAATAAATAGTCATGACCTTCTCATGCAGCTCTTTTAGCTCACCCAGTGAGCTCCGCCGTTGTCCTACAGTAGATCATTTGCCTTAAAAACCTACAACATTCAAGTTACATTGAACAGTTTCTACAATACTGCTGGTGTTATAAAGCAACGCGGCGATTGCGGACTGAGAATCCTGTTCAGTGAAGGTCGAGGCGAGGCGATCTGCGACGAATTTTTTGTGTCGCTTGAATGAAAATCTGCGAGTCACATGTCGAGTTTGTGTGATTTTCTCCTTGAATGGGAAATGTTCAAGTCCAATATACTCACAAGTGAGGTAATTAAGACTTATTCTTTTGGTCGGTTCATTGCTTGCGATCATTTTTGGCATTTGATATTCATCAGACGGTCTAATTGAAAATAAAAGATTTCGAATAAATGTATGATAAACGTAGTGCAAAATTTTAAAAGAAAGTTCATAATAGCGTAAAAATTATTTTTAGAGAAACATTTGTCCAATTGAAATTCAAGTTCAACAACCTCATTTAAGAGATAATAAGAAATAAATCGGAGAAAACTTCGAATACAAAGAAAGTGCGACGAAACTGGCAATTTTCATACCACTCGTACACATAAGGAACTCAAAAACATGAAACGCGTTACTTTTGAAGTTAATTGAGGAAGCAATTAACTATTTACGATGATGGCCTGGCTCGGCTAAAACTAGGCCTATCCTGACCCATGACGCATAGGCCTGCTAAGCAATCAGAGCGCAGTGGCAGCCTAAGCCTTCGCTCCATCACAGCGCTAAGCCTTTTCTTGGGCCGCAGTGAGAGGCGGCAGGGCTGGAGGCCGGCCAGGTGATGGGGGCATTTGCGTTAACTTCGCGTGAGGCGATCCTTTGGTGCTGAGCGATCGCTGCATCGCGTTCTGTGGGGCTGCTGTCTGCTCGTGTGTTGTGTGTTGTGCCCGTGTGTTGTGTTCCTTGTGTGTTGTGTTCCTTGTGTGGCTCGTGTGTTGTGTTCCTTGTGTGGCTCGTGTGATGTGTTCCTTGTGTGGCTCGTGTGTTGTGTTCTTTGTGTGGCTCGTGTGTTGTGTTCTTTGTGTGGCTCGTGTGTTGTGTTCTTTGTGTGGCTCGTGTGTTGTGTTCCTTGTGTGGCTCGTGTGTTGTGTTCTTTGTGTGGCTCGTGTGTTGTGTTCCTTGTGTGGCTCGTGTGTTGTGTTCCTTGTGTGGCTCGTGTGTTGTGTTCCTTGCGTGGCTCGTGTGTTGTGTTCCTTGTGTGGCTCGTGTGTTGTGTTCCTTGTGTGGCTCGTGTGTTGTGTTCCTTGTGTGGCTCGTGTGTTGTGTTCCTTGTGTGGCTCGTGTGTTGTGTTCCTTGTGTGGCTCGTGTGTTGTGTTCCTTGTGTGGCTCGTGTGTTGTGTTCCTTGTGTGGCTCGTGTGTTGTGTTCCTTGTGTGGCTCGTGTGTTGTGTTCTTTGTGTGGCTCGTGTGTTGTGTTCCTTGTGTGGCTCGTGTGTTGTGTTCCTTGTGTGGCTCGTGTGTTGTGTTCCTTGTGTGGCTCGTGTGTTGTGTTCCTTGTGTGGCTCGTGTGTTGTGTTCCTTGTGTGGCTCGTGTGTTGTGTTCCTTGTGTGGCTCGTGTGTTGTGTTCCTTGTGTGGCTCGTGTGTTGTGTTCCTTGTGTGGCTCGTGTGTTGTGTTCCTTGTGTGGCTCGTGTGTTGTGTTCCTTGTGTGGCTCGTGTGTTGTGTTCCTTGTGTGGCTCGTGTGTTGTGTTCCTTGTGTGGCTCGTGTGTTGTGTTCCTTGTGTGGCTCGTGTGTTGTGTTCCTTGTGTGGCTCGTGTGTTGTGTTCCTTGTGTGGCTCGTGTGTTGTGTTCCTTGTGTGGCTCGTGTGTTGTGTTCCTTGTGTGGCTCGTGTGTTGTGTTCCTTGTGTGGCTCGTGTGTTGTGTTCTTTGTGTGGCTCGTGTGTTGTGTTCCTTGTGTGGCTCGTGTGTTGTGTTCCTTGTGTGGCTCGTGTGTTGTGTTCCTTGTGTGGCTCGTGTGTTGTGTTCCTTGTGTGGCTCGTGTGTTGTGTTCCTTGTGTGGCTCGTGTGTTGTGTTCCTTGTGTGGCTCGTGTGTTGTGTTCCTTGTGTGGCTCGTGTGTTGTGTTCCTTGTGTGGCTCGTGTGTTGTGTTCCTTGTGTGGCTCGTGTGTTGTGTTCCTTGTGTGGCTCGTGTGTTGTGTTCCTTGTGTGGCTCGTGTGTTGTGTTCCTTGCGTGGCTCGTGTGATGTGTTCCTTGTGTGGCTCGTGTGTTGTGTTCCTTGTGTGGCTCGTGTGTTGTGTTCCTTGTGTGGCTCGTGTGTTGTGTTCCTTGTGTGGCTCGTGTGTTGTGTTCCTTGTGTGGCTCGTGTGTTGTGTTCCTTGTGTGGCTCGTGTGTTGTGTTCCTTGTGTGGCTCGTGTGTTGTGTTCCTTGTGTGGCTCGTGTGTTGTGTTCCTTGCGTGGCTCGTGTGATGTGTTCCTTGTGTGGCTCGTGTGTTGTGTTCCTTGTGTGGCTCGTGTGTTGTGTTCCTTGTGTGGCTCGTGTGTTGTGTTCCTTGTGTGGCTCGTGTGATGTGTTCCTTGTGTGGCTCGTGTGATGAGACTATGCGTGGCGTTGTTCGTTGATTTTAGGGTGTGTTGTGTTTTGCTTGAGTAGAGTGGCGTGTATTGCAGGTGAGGTTTAAAGTGTTCCTTGAGTGGTGTATTGTGTGTTGCTGGTGCAGAATGTTGTGCAGGAGTCCGGGTGAGCGCATGTCCCTGAGCATCAGCTACAAAAACAACAATAAATTCATAAGTATTTTGAGTCATTTATAGCCTGCGCGAATTACTGTACCACAGACACTCATAGACTATATATTTTAGTTCGTTCAGTCCCGCTGGCTGATGCTATGACAACTAACCAGGCTCAGAGACGGGCTTTTAGCCTGGTATAAATTTTCCTGCCAGAACGAGTGTCCAGCTACGGTCATCTATAGGAGGCATTTTCAAGAGCAAGGCGACTCTGGGGTGATCGCGTTCAAGTTACACCGACAACCAAACAAGAAGTAGGGAGAGGGCAAACTATCACCAAAAATATTGCTTTTAATGAAGTAGTAAGTGTTGTTAACGAATAGAAAAATATTTATGGCACTAAAACAGTGTCCGTACAAGTTTAGTTTGCCCATTGTTTGTCGTTGTTTGTACAGTTAAATTGAAAATAAAACCAGAAATTCTTTTTAGTTGAGATTTAAATCACTAAAATAAAAAATCATGCACAGCCATGACCCTCTTCAATATTTCAATACACTAAGCAGTGGAAATTCCACGGGCTTCGCAAGTTTTTCTTATTTTACTTCGTCTGCTGTTCGAAACAACTTTTTCCAACAATTCTTGCTCCGTCCCACGCTGCTCAGCAAACGCTGCCCAATGCAGTCTGCCCTCATCAGGTAGAGAGCCTCACACCCAAAGTGCAACACATTTCATTTCAGCGAAAGAGTCTCCGGCTGAACGTACATTTGTGAGAGAAGTAAGAGAAGCGCACAATTGAGACGCGCAGATCCCGCCGCCGCAAGACGCATGCCTTGGAATCATCCAATGATCCAAATGCTCAAGATCGTAGATCATCCAATGATCCGATCGCAGAGAACGCGGATCATCACAAAATGCGGGCCCCAAATAGCAGATCAAGGTCTTATCGTCGCCGCTGCCCGACTGCCGCGTTATTGCACCGCTCATTCCAAGAATTGAGTGGGTGGCGGACGCCGTCTTTGTGATACAAGTGTCAGCACTGCGACACCACTGCCGTGGCCGTATTTGCGATGCGAATGATCGTAGCGGTCAGCATTGCAGAGGAATGCACCACTTGACCCGGTAGTCGTACTTGTAATACGAATAATCGTTATGGTCAGCACTGTAGTGAACTGCTCCTCTGCCAACAGTGGCCGCGTCGGGCTCTGCGTTCTGCCGAGACGCATGAAGCGCGAGGCACCCACGCACGGAGGCTTGCTTTGGGGATGATAGCCCGGGGAAGTGGGAGACTCATAAATGAAAGCATGGGGGAGTGGGGGTGGAGAGATGATAGCAATGGGGAGAGGGAGCAAAGATGTAGGAACTGTGAAGATGATGGAGTAAAAAATATGGCAAAAAGTTTAGAAGTTCTGTGAAGATATTTTCAAGTAACACACTTCGATTTTTATTAACGTTGTTTTTCTGCTTCCTCAGATCTTCCACGCGCCCCATCTTCGTCTCCCCCCTCCCCCCTCCTCCGTGCAGCAATAATGAAGGCGATGACAATAAAATGGGATTACTTCTCACGCGAAAATTGACTTGGTCCTTCCGTAGCTGCGATGAGGGGAGGGGGAGGGAGGAAGAGGGGAAGCCGGGGAAATTATGAGGAAGAAGATGTTTAGGAAGACAAAAAGGGAGAGAAATTGGAAAAGGAAGAAGGGATGCAGGCCAACGCATTTCCATTTAACGTTTCATAATGGTTCATGTATTTTGTGTTTTATTTGTCACGACTTCCCAGGGTTTGGTTATACCTTCCGTACTGCGCACGTAAGGCGATGGTTTTCTAGTTTTCTGACGATGATCCTCGAAGGACGGTGAAGTAATGCATAAATCTAAAAAAATCATGATCATCATCGAAGAAAATTTTGCGTCCCTCGTTGTGATGCGCTGCAAAGAAAATCGCGGCCAACCGACACCTGGCGAGTTGAGGGATGAGGTCGCAGATTCGCCCGAAGACTTACAGTAGAGATGTCATGTGCCGTGCGCCAGCAGCCATATCGTCGTGCAGCGATCGCGGAAAGATTTTCGTTAACCTAATACGTCTGCTCTTATTTTTCCTGCGGCGACACGTAATTCGGTGCAGACGTCGGTGTATCAATCATGTCAGGGGGGGCAGGGGGAGGTGGTAGAAAAAGGGGTGAAGGGAAAGAGAAGGTGAGAACGGGGTTTAGGGAGAGCGAGGGGAGGTGATAGAAAAATGGGAAGAGGGGGAGGAGGGGGAAAGAGAAGGTGAGAACGAGGGGTAGGGGGAGAGGGGACTGGTATCTTCCCCCAGCACCGGAAGGGGACGGGAAGCTTACGTCCATAAAATTGATCTTCTTAACGAAATGGAGTCGTCAATATCAGGCGCCAAGGTCGGGGGGGGGGGGGGGCTGTTGCGGCGTATGGGTGATAGTAATGATAACAAATTATAGCAGAATTGCTTCAAATAGTTATTGAAAGAACATGTCATATTTGACCGATTGAAGTACAAAAACTAATGACAGAAGCGCAAAAATACAATGCGCACTGATATTTCAGAACATAAATACTAAACTGAGAGAAGCAATGAAATTAATAAGAGAAATAACACGATTAATAAAAGATATCCAGAAATTAACGACAGCAGTACAAATAAACACAAACACAATTAGTAAAATTTACAGCGAAAATACAGAAATTAATAATCGAAATGGGATCAATTTTACATGCTGTTTTGATTATTATTTATTATTGGTTATTTTAACTTTATATAGGCTATTTCAATAGACAGGAAATAGGCTATTTGGTTGTTTCTATTTTATTTCCATCGAATATTGTGTTATTGCAAACTGTAACCTTTCCAATTCTGAGTCGAGTTCTAAATACACTAGCTTTTGCCCCTCACTGAGCTGCTTCCGATGTGCGTTGTGGCGAGTTGTGTTGTGTTGTGTTTTGTGTTGTGTTGTGTTGTGTTGTGTTTTGTGTTGTGTTGTGTTTTGTGTTGTGTTGTTTTGTGTTGTGTTGTATGTTGTGTTGTGTTGTTTTGTGTTTTGTGTTGTGTTGTGTTGTTTTGTGTTGTGTTGTGTTGTGTTGTTTCGTGTTGTGTTGTGTTGTATGTTGTGTTGTGTTGTTTTGTGTTGTGTTGTGTTGTGTTGTGTTGTGTGTTGTGTTGTGTTGTGTTTTGTGTTGAGTTGTGTTGTTTTGTGTTGTGTTGTGTTGTGTTGTGTTGTATGTTGTGTTGTGTTGTTTTGTGTTGTGTGTTGTGCTGTGTTTTGTTGTGTTGTGTGTTGTGTTGTGTTGCGTTGTGTTTTGTGTTGTGTTGTGTTGTTTTGTGTTGTGTTGTGCTGTGTTGTTTTGTGTTGTGTGTTGTGTTGTGTTATGTTGCGTTGTGTTTTGTGTTGTGTGTTGTGTTGTGTTGTGTTGTGTTGTGTTGCGTTGTGTTTTGTGTTGTGTTGTGTTGTTTTGTGTTGTGTTGTGTAGTTTTGTGTTGTGTTGTGTGTTGTGTTGTGTTGTGTGTTGTGTTGTGTTGTGTTGTGCTGTGTGTTGTGTTGTGCTGTGTTGTGTTGTGTTGAGTGTTGTGTTATGTTTTTTTGTGTGGTGTTGTGTTGTGTTGTGTTGTGTTGTTTTGTGTTGTGTTGCGTTGTGTTTTGTAATGTGATGTGTTGTTTTGTGTTGTGTTGTGCTGTGTTGTTTTGTGTTGTGTTGTGTTGTGTTGCTTTGTGTTGTGTTGGGTGTTGTGTTGTTTTGTGTTGTGTTGTGTGTTGTGTTGTGTTGTGTTGTGTTGTGTGTTGTATTGTGTGTTGTGTTGTGTTGTTTTGTGTTGTGTTGTGTTGTGTTGTTTTGTGTTGTGTTGTGTTGTGTTTTGTGTTGTGTTGTCTTTTGCTGTGTTGTATTGTGTTTTGTGTTGTGCTGTGTTGTTTTGTGTTGTGCTGTGTTTCGTGTTGTGCTGTGTTGTTTTGTGTTGTGTTGTGTTGTTTTGTGTTGTGATGAGTTGTGTTGTGTTGTCTTTTGTGTTGTGTTGTGATGTGTTGTGATCTGTTTTGTGTTGTGTTGTGTTGCGCTGTGTTGTTTTGTGTTGTGTTTTGTGTTGTGTTTTGTGTTGTGTAGTGTTTTGTGTTGTGTTGTGCGGTTTTGTGTTCTGCCTCCAGAGCTCCAAGCTTTCACAAAGGATGGACTACACAGCTCCTAGTTCTCATAAAAATTAAACATCCTAGCTTCAGCTCATCAGAGTTCGACGCTCAATACCTAGCGCCAAGCTGCACTCGCCGCATGCCCACTCCCGCCCTGCAAATCTCGCAGCGCAGAGCAAACCTGGCGATGCTCGGAGATTTTAATAGAAACTATCTTCAGAAAAAAACACAAATTTGTTTGTTCAAATTTTCTGCCCTAGGCGAGCTCGGTCACGTGATACCAGACACCGCTGAACTGCCACGCTATTTCCTGCTCTAAGGCGACGCTGCCCCACACAACACGACTCGTCAACGTACCAGCCGGGACAAAAATTCTCAGAAGTCCAACCACACCAAAGGTTCGGAGTCGCTGGTGAGATTTGCCCCGAAGTTTCCTTTAATTCGCAGCCACACTCATCTCCTGACAGCGCGGAGCGGCAATACTTGCCGGCCAGAATTTATCTCGACAATTTTACTCCATTTGTTTTGTTCGCAGGCCAAACATTGAGGGGTGAGGGGCCAGGGAGGGGCTCGGGGGGTGAGGGGCCGGGGGATAATGAAGGGCAGGAGGTGCGCCTGCAGGGGAAGGGCAATTCGGACTGAGCAAAGGAGCTCAGGAAGAGCAAAAAGGGCACTTGAAGGAAGGGAGGAGGCGGCGTCAGTTTGTAAGGCGCAGTTTTGCCTTCCGTCGCCAATATACAGCGGCGTGAGGGCTCTCCTGCCCGGCCCTGTCTGCCTTATTGGACCTGGTCTTGTACGGCTGGTGTGGGGGTGTGGTACTGCGGTGTTGCTGTGGAACTGCAGTGTGGCTGTGGTACTGCAGTGTGGCTGTGGTACTGTAGTGTGGCTGTAGTACTGCAGTGTGGCTGTGGTACTGCAGTGTGGCTGTGGTGCTGCAGTGTGGCTGTGGTACTGCAGTGTGGCTGTGGTACTGCAGTGTGGCTGTGGTACTGCAGTGTGGCAGTGGTACTGCAGTGTGGCTGTGGTACTGCAGTGTGGATGTGGTACTGTAGTGTGGCTGTGGTACTGCAGTGTGGCTGTGGTACTGCAGTGTGGCTGTGGTACTGCAGTGTGGCTGTGGTACTGCAGTGTGGCTGTGGTACTGCAGTGTGGCTGTGGTACTGCAGTGTGGCTGTGGTACTGCAGTGTGGCTGTGGTACTGCAGTGTGGCTGTAGTACTGCAGTGTGGCTGTGGTACTGCAGTGTGGCTGTGGTACTGCAGTGTGGCTGTAGTACTGCAGTGTGGCTGTGGTACTGCAGTGTGGCTGTGGTACTGCAGTGTGGCTGTGGTACTGTAGTGTGGCTGTGGTACTGCAGTGTGGCTGTGGTACTGCAGTGTGGCTGTGGTACTGCAGTGTGGCTGTGGTACTGCAGTGTGGCTGTGGTACTGCAGTGTGGCTGTGGTACTGCAGTGTGGCTGTGGTACTGCAGTGTGGCTGTGGTACTGCAGTGTGGCTGTAGTACTGCAGTGTGGCTGTGGTACTGCAGTGTGGCTGTGGTACTGCAGTGTGGCTGTGGTACTGCAGTGTGGCTGTGGTACTGTAGTGTGGCTGTAGTACTGCAGTGTGGCTGTGGTACTGCAGTGTTGCTGTGGTACTGCAGTGTGGCTGTGGTACTGCAGTGTGGCTGTGGTACTGCAATGTTTCTGTGGTACTGCAGTGTGGCTGTGGTACTGCAGTGTGGCTGTGGTACTGCAGTGGGGCTGTGGTACTGCAGTGTAGCTGTGGTACTGCTGTGGGGCTGTGGTACTGCAGTGTGGCTGTGGTACTGCAGTGTGGCTGTGGTACTGCAGTGTGGCTGTTGTACTGCAGTGTGGCTGTGGTACTGCAGTGTGGCTGTGGTACTGCAGTGTGGCTGTGGTATTGCAGTGGGGCTGTGGTACTGCAGTGGGGCTGTGATTCTGCAGTGTGGCTGTGGTACTTCAGTGCGGCTGTAGTACAGCAGTGTGGCTGTGGTACTGCAGTGTGGCTGTGGTACTGCAGTGTGGCTGTGGTACTTCAGTGCGGCTGTGGTACTGCAGTGGGGCTGTGATTCTGCAGTGTGGCTGTGGTACTTCAGTGCGGCTGTAGTACAGCAGTGTGGCTGTGGTACTGCAGTGTGGCTGTGGTACTGCAGTGTGGCTGTGGTACTGCAGTGTGGCTGTGGTACTGCAGTGGGGCTGTGGTACTGCAGTGTAGCTGTGGTACTGCTGTGGGGCTGTGGTACTGCAGTGTGGCTGTGGTACTGCAGTGTGGCTGTGGTACTGCAGTGTGGCTGTTGTACTGCAGTGTGGCTGTGGTACTGCAGTGTGGCTGTGGTACTGCAGTGTGGCTGTGGTATTGCAGTGGGGCTGTGGTACTGCAGTGGGGCTGTGATTCTGCAGTGTGGCTGTGGTACTTCAGTGCGGCTGTAGTACAGCAGTGTGGCTGTGGTACTGCAGTGTGGCTGTGGTACTGCAGTGTGGCTGTGGTACTTCAGTGCGGCTGTAGTACTGCAGTGCGGCTGTGGTACTGCAGTGTGGCTGTGGTACTGCAGTGTGGCTGTGGTACTTCAATGCGGCTGTGGTACTTCAGTGCGGCTGTGGTACTGCAGTGCGGCTGCAATGTAAAAGTGTACCACGTACCCCGCCTCGTTGCCCACGTGTGCCACAATCACCACAGGGGCGGCACTCACGTGAAAATAAAGGCATTCGTGACGAGGGCTGAGTGCTGCCTGTGGTGCCCTTGCTGCTGTGGCTGGAGTGCGGGTTCTGTGTGTGTGGGGATAATTAGTCGGGATGTCTCTTGAATTATTTGTTATTTTGTGTTAAGTGTTAACTTGATTTTGAGTGTTCTAAATTAAATATTGCTTAATACTCTGCGCTAATTTGATGTTCGTTAATTACTTAATCATATTCAATAATAAGCGTTACTCTGATGCAGTACGTCAGCAGTGAAGTCTTAAGTCCAAGTGCACCTTTGGCCAAGAGATGGTGCTGCTAATTTGCACAAAATTTTTAAAGTTATATGACTTGGATACTTTGAAATGCGTCTCGTGAAAAATGCCGAAGCTTGAGTTGCGACAGTCTTACAACGATGCTCTGCTCTACAAATGTATGAACACCATGACGGGACAGGAACACCATGACGGGACAGGAACACCATGACGGGACAGGAACATCAGGACGGGACAGGAACACCATGACGGGACAGGAACATCAGGACGGGACAGGAACATCATGACGAGACAGGAACATCATGACGGGACAGGAACATCAGGACGGGACAGGAACATCATGACGGGACAGGAACATCAGGACGGGACAGGAACACCATGACGGGACAGGAACATCATGACGGGACAGGAACATCAGGACGGGACAGGAACATCAGGACGGGACAGGAACACCATGACGGGACAGGAACATCAGGACGGGACAGGAACACCATGACGGGACAGGAACACCATGACGGGACAGGAACATCAGGACGGGACAGGAACATCAGGACGGGACAGGAACACCATGACGGGACAGGAACATCAGGACGGGACAGGAACATCAGGACGGGACAGGAACACCATGACGGGACAGGAACACCATGACGGGACAGGAACATCATGACGGGACAGGAACATCAGGACGGGACAGGAACATCAGGACGGGACAGGAACACCATGACGGGACAGGAACACCATGACGGGACAGGAACATCAGGACGGGACAGGAACATCATGACGGGACAGGAACATCAGGACGGGACAGGAACATCATGACGGGCGGGACAGAACAAGACGCCTCTCTTCACTTGCACGTCTCTGCGCCACAGCGCCGCACATACATATTCTGCAAAGCCCATAAGCCAATTTGTTAATATTGTCCTCAATAAGTGGATGATACGTCGGTGATTGGTGCAGAACATCCGCCAATCAGAGCCGTCAATTAGCGGTCTGAAGGCCCCGTATGATTAATGCCTCTGACAGCCGCACTGATCACCTCAGTAGCAGGCAGAATAATCGAGGACCTGCTGATTAACAGCTCACCGAGTGAGGGGAGACTGATTAGTGGTGAATTGATCATTACTGATTGCGGGAGGGGGCTGGGATGCGAGGGGAGGGGAGAGAGGAGGGAAGAGGAGGAGGGGGAGAGGGAAGAGGGGGGGAGAGGGGGAGGAAGAGCAGGTGTGAGAGCGTGATCTTTTCCAGATAAGCCCCTCCACTAATGCAATACATTATGCACCTATCGACTTCAAATTACTCTCAAAAAAAAGATTGAAGCATTCTTTCGTTTGAGATTAATTTGAAGTAGATAAGTACATCATTTTGAAAGTTACAAGTGGGTGAACTTATGTGTTGCATTAGTGGCGGGGCGCGTCTGGAAAAGATCCTAGGAGCGTGAGTGTGCAGACGAGGAATACAATGCCAGGGAGCACCTACGGCAATTCACGTAAACTATCCAATTACATGAACAATAATTTGACTAAGGAACATTGTTCTGTGGCTGCTAGAACACCAGATTGTGCCTGATCAACGTATTCGTGATACAGGCTTCAATACTTCTGAGTTTCCGGAACATTTGCCCTCTAAATACATTTTGCTCCTGAGTAGTAATACGAGTAGTGAGGATTTCAATATTTTACAGCCGTACGATTAAGATGCCCGCGTCAGGAAATCACTCATCTAGATTCTTCAACTGCTTTGAGGTTCAGTGTTGTACTCTGAAATAACATTGAAACATATATATATAATATATATATATTATATATTATACATATATTATATATATATTATATATGTATATAATATATATTCACTCGTCTTTAAGTGAATATCTTTTATTCTCTAGGAATTTTTTCAGACACTTTTATTTCATTTTACGATAGTTCATCAAGATTGACCCCTTTCCTAACATATATATATATATATGTACATATATATGTATGTATATATGTATATATATATGTATATATACATGTATAGATATATATATTTATATATGTATATGTATGTCCCTGTGTACGGCTAGAAAAATAGGATCTATCACTCCTATGCCCAGTTGGGTGTAATCGTTCTCGTAACTAATTTATAATTTTAGAATTGGCTATCGATCTATTTTTTTGCATAGGTAAAAATAATTCAAAATCTACAGAAAACATTTTTTCATTAACTGCGAAAAAATGATGAATATCAGCCGTAAAATAAACACCTGCAGCAGACCGCACCTACGGTGCAGCATGTGGAATTAGAATACTGCGTTGGAACACGAACACAGCGGATTTTTCTAACGTAACAGTGAAATATTTGCATTACTCGCTGTACACAAACGAAAGTAAATTCCCATTTTCTTTCTGGAAGTGTGGTATTGAACATCACCTCATGTTGTTACCAGCAGCATGGCGTGAGCGGTGACAACCCACCGCACCAACAAGGTCATCAGAGTTACATCACTCAATAGATGAAACGCACATGTGTTTAAGAACAAGTCGCGCATTATTGTTATGTACGGTGACACAAGGTGCATGGGGTCTGATGGATGACTGTGAAATAATTTAAGGCTGCTGTACTAGGTAATACAGTCCCATTTTGTTCGTTCATGGTGAAGATCAATGTTAATGTGTCCTGGGTACGCGCAAACTGAAGATGAATTGTCTGGAAAGAAATTTAAAATCCCGATATTATGCATTTCTAGAGAATGAGCTATAAACCAAAGCTTCAACGTTTTCGAGATATTGAAGCTCAAAGTTGAGTAAGACTTGTTTAACTACCTGATTTAACTTTGTCACCGCGGTATCCATGATTTTCCTGAGTCGTAGGCATTAGAAGCTCATTCATTCCATTGAAATTCATTTAGGAATTATAATAAGTGTATCACTGATAATTCGTAATTCATATTCACGCACTTACCTACAAAAAGCGTCGTCGAGCGAGGAGAGGAATGTCGCCAAAACCAACACGGCTGGTACGCCCCAAATCCCGTATCGAAGTCACAACGCGGCCGTACCAGCAGAGGCTAAATTCCTCCTATACGACAGCCACCCGCGCCAGTAGGCGACAAAAACAAACTGCGATCAGTGCCTCTCAGGATGAAGAATGTCCCAGTGAGAAAAGCCCCGTTCGATCTAAAGTCAACGATACAAGAACATGTAATGCGCTATTTATTGTACAAAACTGTGCTGAAATAAGACGCGAGACTATTGCGATGTTATTAAAACACTATCTCCGTAAATATAGATGCAATAGAGAAATAATCACGACGTGGATTGACCAGAATTGCGGCATGAAAAGGATCCTTCCGTTCTGCATCATTCTTCTTTCTTAAAGTAGCGGTCACCAGCGACGATATTTCCCTACGAATGCTCTGTGTAAAGACAGCTTAGAGGTTAGCGATATGCATTCCAAGACGAGATTTTGTCTGTGCAGCGTCTCTGCCTGATTCTTGAGACGTCAATACTTGACACAGAGTGTTTTGGACTCAATCTGCATCTTGAAGTTATCCTCCCGCTGGGCGAAAAATTTTTGTGCGTGTGAAAATTTCACTTACTTATGACGTATTAAATTAACGTATGACTGAGTGGTTGTGGTGGTATCTATCGTCCTCGCTGGGCTTTTTTTTTTGACTTGAGTATAATTGAATTTACCTTTTTGCTCCCTGATTGCGTCAGGGGACAATTGAAAGAACACGTTGTGGAAGTAATAACCAAAAAACCAGAGGTTTGACATGAACAAGAACCAAGCGCCAAAAAATAGCAGGATCAAGAGAAGCCACCCACAAAGTGCTCGACAACTTGGAATTACAACCAACGTTCAGTATGCCCGCCCCCTTCAGCCGCGCAGATCTGGCACCTGCACAGAAGCGATGCCCCGACACAACTCGTGGATCGTCGACTCCTCGTTCTCACTCAGCTCTAACTAGGCTACTCCACGGCAGCCTTCCTCTGCTCTTTTGTTTACCTGGGAGCTGCCAGTGCCTTGCAGAGTTAACGCTATCTTGGAAAAAAAAATTAAATCGTTTTTTTCAGAATTTGTTAAGCGACTCATATTGCCAGAGCTATCTTACAATGACCAATGCAGAAAACATTAGAGTCAGCAAATCTTGACAGAATTTTTGGATGTAAGATAATGCACTGAGTAAGAAATTTTTCACAACCTACCAAATGTTTGATTCAATTCCTTGACTTTTACTTATTTGTGGAAATAAATTTTGAACTTCTATGTGTACTGTCGAAATTGAGACCATTAGCTTTCGAACTCTGTTTACTGGTAACATACAGCACTTACGTGTAGCTCAGCACTCTGTTTACTGGTAACATACAGCACTTACGTGTAGCTCAACACTGTTTACTGGTAACATACAGCACTTACGTGTAGCTCAGCACTCTGTTTACTGGTAACATACAGCACTTACGTGTAGCTCAACACTCTGTTTACTGGTAACATACAGCACTTACGTGTAGCTCAACACTCTGTTTACTGGTAACATACAGCACTTACGTGTAGCTCAACACTCTGTTTACTGGTAACATACAGCACTTACGTGTAGCTCAACACTCTGTTTACTGGTAATATACAGCACTTACGTGTAGCTCAGCGCTCTGTTTACTGGTAACATACAGCACTTACGTGTAGCTCAACACTCTGTTTACTGGTAACATACAGCACTTACGTGTAGCTCAACACTCTGTTTACTGGTAACATACAGCACTTACGTGTAGCTCAACACTGTTTACTGGTAACATACAGCACTTACGTGTAGCTCAGCGCTCTGTTTACTGGTAACATACAGCACTTACGTGTAGCTCAGCGCTCTGTATACTGGTAACATACAGCACTTACGTGTAGCTCAGCGCTCTGTTTACTGGTAATATACAGCACTTACGTGTAGCTCAACACTCTGTTTACTGGTAACATACAGCACTTACGTGTAGCTCAACACTCTGTTTACTGGTAACATACAGCACTTACGTGTAGCTCAACACTCTGTTTACTGGTAACATACAGCACTTACGTGTAGCTCAGCGCTCTGTTTACTGGTAACATACAGCACTTACGTGTAGCTCAGCGCTCTGTTTACTGGTAATATACAGCACTTACGTGTAGCTCAACACTCTGTTTACTGGTAACATACAGTACTTACGTGTAGCTCAGCGCTCTGTATACTGGTAACATACAGCACTTACGTGTAGCTCAACACTCTGTTTACTGGTAACATACAGCACTTACGTGTAGCTCAACACTCTGTTTACTGGTAACATACAGCACTTACGTGTAGCTCAGCGCTCTGTTTACTGGTAATATACAGCACTTACGTGTAGCTCAGCGCTCTGTTTACTGGTAACATACAGCACTTACGTGTAGCTCAGCGCTCTGTTTACTGGTAACATACAGCACTTACGTGTAGCTCAGCGCTCTGTTTACTGGTAACATACAGCACTTACGTGTAGCTCAGCGCTCTGTTTACTGGTAATATACAGCACTTACGTGTAGCTCAACACTCTGTTTACTGGTAACATACAGTACTTACGTGTAGCTCAGCGCTCTGTTTACTGGTAACATACAGCACTTACGTGTAGCTCAGCGCTCTGTATACTGGTAACATACAGCACTTACGTGTAGCTCAACACTCTGTTTACTGGTAACATACAGCACTTACGTGTAGCTCAACACTCTGTTTACTGGTAACATACAGTACTTACGTGTAGCTCAGCGCTCTGTATACTGGTAACATACAGCACTTACGTGTAGCTCAACACTCTGTTTACTGGTAACATACAGCACTTACGTGTAGCTCAGCGCTCTGTATACTGGTAACATACAGCACTTACGTGTAGCTCAACACTCTGTTTACTGGTAACATACAGCACTTACGTGTAGCTCAGCGCTCTGTTTACTGGTAACATACAGCACTTACGTGTAGCTCAGCGCTCTGTTTACTGGTAACATACAGCACTTACGTGTAGCTCAGCGCTCTGTTTACTGGTAACATACAGCACTTACGTGTAGCTCAGCGCTCTGTTTACTGGTAACATACAGCACTTACGTGTAGCTCAGCGCTCTGTTTACTGGTAACATACAGCACTTACGTGTAGCTCAGCGCTCTGTTTACTGGTAATATACAGCACTTACGTGTAGCTCAACACTCTGTTTACTGGTAACATACAGTACTTACGTGTAGCTCAGCGCTCTGTTTACTGGTAACATACAGCACTTACGTGTAGCTCAGCGCTCTGTATACTGGTAACATACAGCACTTACGTGTAGCTCAACACTCTGTTTACTGGTAACATACAGCACTTACGTGTAGCTCAACACTCTGTTTACTGGTAACATACAGTACTTACGTGTAGCTCAGCGCTCTGTATACTGGTAACATACAGCACTTACGTGTAGCTCAACACTCTGTTTACTGGTAACATACAGCACTTACGTGTAGCTCAGCGCTCTGTATACTGGTAACATACAGCACTTACGTGTAGCTCAACACTCTGTTTACTGGTAACATACAGCACTTACGTGTAGCTCAACACTCTGTTTACTGGTAACATACAGCACTTACGTGTAGCTCAGCGCTCTGTATACTGGTAACATACAGCACTTACGTGTAGCTCAACACTCTGTTTACTGGTAACATACAGCACTTACGTGTAGCTCAGCGCTCTGTATACTGGTAACATACAGCACTTACGTGTAGCTCAGCGCTCTGTATACTGGTAACATACAGCACTTACGTGTAGCTCAACACTCTGTTTACTGGTAACATACAGCACTTACGTGTAGCTCAGCGCTCTGTATACTGGTAACATACAGCACTTACGTGTAGCTCAGCACTCTGTTTACTGGTAACATACAGCACTTACGTGTAGCTCAGCGCTCTGTATACTGGTAACATACAGCACTTACGTGTAGCTCAGCACTCTGTTTACTGGTAACATACAGCACTTACGTGTAGCTCAACACTCTGTTTACTGGTAACATACAGCACTTACGTGTAGCTCAACACTCTGTTTACTGGTAACATACAGCACTTACGTGTAGCTCAGCGCTCTGTATACTGGTAACATACAGCACTTACGTGTAGCTCAGCGCTCTGTATACTGGTAACATACAGCACTTACGTGTAGCTCAACACTCTGTTTACTGGTAACATACAGCACTTACGTGTAGCTCAGCGCTCTGTATACTGGTAACATACAGCACTTACGTGTAGCTCAGCGCTCTGTATACTGGTAACATACAGCACTTACGTGTAGCTCAGCGCTCTGTATACTGGTAACATACAGCACTTACGTGTAGCTCAGCGCTCTGTTTACTGGTAACATACAGCACTTACGTGTAGCTCAGCGCTCTGTATACTGGTAACATACAGCACTTACGTGTAGCTCAGCGCTCTGTATACTGGTAACATACAGCACTTACGTGTAGCTCAACACTCTGTTTACTGGTAACATACAGCACTTACGTGTAGCTCAACACTCTGTATACTGGTAACATACAGCACTCACGTGTAGCTCAGCGCTCTGTATACTGGTAACATACAGCACTTACGTGTAGCTCAGCGCTCTGTATACTGGTAACATACAGCACTTACGTGTAGCTCAGCGCTCTGTTTACTGGTAACATACAGCACTTACGTGTAGCTCAGCGCTCTGTATACTGGTAACATACAGCACTTACGTGTAGCTCAACACTCTGTATACTGGTAACATACAGCACTTACGTGTAGCTCAGCGCTCTGTTTACTGGTAACATACAGCACTTACGTGTAGCTCAACACTCTGTTTACTGGTAACATACAGCACTTACGTGTAGCTCAGCGCTCTGTATACTGGTAACATACAGCACTTACGTGTAGCTCAGCGCTCTGTATACTGGTAACATACAGCACTTACGTGTAGCTCAACACTCTGTTTACTGGTAACATACAGCACTTACGTGTAGCTCAGCGCTCTGTATACTGGTAACATACAGCACTTACGTGTAGCTCAGCGCTCTGTATACTGGTAACATACAGCACTTACGTGTAGCTCAACACTCTGTTTACTGGTAACATACAGTACTTACGTGTAGCTCAACACTCTGTTTACTGGTAATATACAGCATTTACGTGTAGCTCAACACTCTGTTTACTGGTAACATACAGCACTTACGTGTAGCTCAACACTCTGTTTACTGGTAATATACAGCACTTACGTGTAGCTCAGCGCTCTGTTTACTGGTAACATACAGCACTTACGTGTAGCTCAACACTCTGTTTACTGGTAACATACAGCATTTACGTGTAGCTCAACACTCTGTTTACTGGTAACATACAGTACTTACGTGTAGCTCAACACTCTGTTTACTGGTAACATACAGCACTTACGTGTAGCTCAGCGCTCTGTTTACTGGTAACATACAGCACTTACGTGTAGCTCAACACTCTGTTTACTGGTAATATACAGCATTTACGTGTAGCTCAGCGCTCTGTTTACTGGTAATATACAGCATTTACGTGTAGCTCAACACTCTGTTTACTGGTAATATACAGCATTTACGTGTAGCTCAGCGCTCTGTATACTGGTAACATACAGTACTTACGTGTAGCTCAACACTCTGTTTACTGGTAACATACAGCACTTACGTGTAGCTCAACACTCTGTTTACTGGTAATATACAGCACTTACGTGTAGCTCAACACTCTGTTTACT
>CM059570.1:44116472-44170296 GCA_030386875.1 Morinoia aosen | reverse complement strand
CCGACGTCCTGTACGTGTTTCGTCGTATTCAAATATTTACTCACTAATGACTTTCCTGTATCACCGCATTTCACACCCCTCAGGGGGATTCAAGTGTTGTATCTATGGGAATTAGCGCTCCCAGGAGGACTATGTGAGGGCCCAAGCTGAGAGTTAGGTAGGCCTTCTTTTTGTTGAAATAGAATAGGTTTTTGTTTTGTTACGGACCATCTTTTTTCGGTTCACTGCTGTCCTGTTTATCAGCACTTCTACTATCTTCTTCAACTTTTTCTTGTTTCATGATCTTCTTTCCTAGCTTACTGTTTCTATGCACCTTGTGCATAGATTCCGCGTTCCCTCAACTCCATACTAAATGGTGCCTTCCTCCTTCCTCTCTTAGAACATCTTTGTCGTGGTTAAGGGAGGCTAAAACTTTCTTATATAATAATAATAACACCGCATTTCACTTTACTGTGGTTGGACTGTTCCAACCGGGATACTCGACTTTAGAGCTTTGTTGGGCCACCTGAACCTGATCTTGACTGAGTTTCTTTCGGAGAATTGCTCAACGGAGCGGTTGCGGAGGTTGAAACTTAAATAAAAATAAATTGAATTAATTACGCGCAGTCCTCGAGTTTTTGCGAATTTCTGCTGAATTAACTTTTGGCTGCCCATTTTGAATGACTCAAAAATTCATAAATGAAAAGAAAAAGTGGCATTTGAGTGATTGACAACGTTAATCCGTTCATTGAAGTGCTAGATGAGTGACCTCGCCAGTAATGTCAAGGCTTCGTGGCACGTTCATTATGAGCTGGCAGTGCTAATTACTAGGCAGTGCATGTTGAACTATTTGCTGGAGATTTGAAAGTGGGTTGAAATACTTTATTTACATATTTCTTATTGGAAAAGTATTTTTGAATGCGCTGTATATGTATAGGTTGTAACTTCCTTCTACGATTGAGAGACTTCACATAATAACCAATTCAAAAAAACTTAGTAAAGTTAAGTGTACTAATGATTGTATTATTCATCAAATGCATGTGGGAGACACATGATTGATGTGAAGTATCTTTTAAACGCTGCTCTATGTGAAATTTATTTAGTTCAGATACAACATTAATTGAATATACGAGTGGATTCGCAATAAGTGAACTTCACCCCACCAAGTCTCATTGATCATCAGTTATTCTAAAACAGGTTAGGATTTGACAGTTTTGCTTCACTGAACCAGTCAGTCTTGTTATTCATTTGGTGACATTAATGTAGGTAAGATCAGGAGTTGAAATTTTCCCCTAAATATACCTTGTTTAGCAGACGGAGCCCAGTGGTGGTCACTTCTTTATCTTCCGCATTTCCTCGTATCGTACGATTCTGCTTAAACTCGTGCGAATAGAAAAATTCAAAAGATGTCCCCTAGCGGTTTTCAAGTTCTTCGCTCTTGTGCTGGTTAGATATGCCGAGCATTTGTGAACACATCGGATGAACTGAGAATTGCAGCCGAAGCTAAGAAGCTCTACGCATCAAGAGAGTGGTATCCTCGCTGAGAGTACAAAATACATCTAATGGGATGAACTACAGTCCTAAATTACATTTCAGAAATGAAATTAGGCAAATGGTATGAAATAGTTTCCAAATTGGATGCGAATGAGAAGGTTCGTGATAGTTATCAGGTGTATTTTTGTAAAGTGAATTTTTGTGCGAGATGAGTTGTTCGTGGCTGCCTCCACTGTTAACGTGTGATTCCAGCTAGTGCTTCGATATCTTTATTCGCTGCTAAGAATTTAAGCTCTTGAAACATGCACAGATATTTTATGGATCAAAGTTAATTAAAGTAAGCAATGAACTTGAGAATGTGGGTTTAGAAACGACCAATAACCTTCACACTTGGTCATTTTACTCGAGAAGGGGAGTGTCGACTACTATACCCACTAAGTCGTGGGTATCGGTGAGAAGTTTAAAGGCCGTGGCAAGGTTAGCGTGATAGGGTGGTGGAGATGGAGGGGGTCAGTACGGTGTTGCCTTACTGTACTTCTCGCGTAACGTATTCCCATGGTGTCATAGTTGTGCCCGAACTGCAGTGTTCATACTTCTCTGTTGCTATGTTCTGTTTTTTTTTTTCGACCTCCAAAACTAAAATTACATTACCATTGTATTCCTGATATTGCAGTGACCTGGAAATGAAGGAAAAATATGTCGCGATTCTTTCTGTAGTAACAGCTCGTCTTCCCTTCTGAATAAGTCTTTTTGTGTGTTGGGCGAGTTATGAGCTGCGTGGGAAAGATGTAACTTGAACTTCTTGAAATTTACTCGCATCTATTTGTGCATGTAACCTAACGCAGCATTTTGAACTATCATTTAGTACCCAACGTAAGTATTCTTCATCGAATTGTCTTTCAGTGGGAGGGGCAAAATGCTAAATTCAGTCCTGAACTTCGTCTTTTTAATGAGCTTCAGCGAACGCATGAATTTATATATGATTCTAATTTTATTCATACGAGTTTTTGCTATCTTTTTCGTTGTGGGTACTGATGAGGGTACGTAGCTCATGAAGTTCAGTACGATGCGATTTTTCTTCCCACGTTGAATGCCCTGTTCAATTTAATGCAAATAACGGAATAACTATATGATGGTTCTGATACAATTTTGGGGCTCATACATGTTTACTACCATTCATTCATTCAATCATTTATTTATACATTGTGTATTCATTTATTGTATTTATAGATCTGTAGTTCCAGTCACCCTTGCACTCATGCGCTGCACGGTTCTCCTTTTCTCTTGGAAGATTTTCAATTTTACTCCTATCTTCTCGGGGAATACAACCATTGTATCTTATGGGAATTAACACTCCTACGGGGAAAATGTGAGGTCACTAGCTTGGAGTTTGGCATTCCTTCCTTTTCATTGAAATAGAATAAGTTTTTTGTTACGTTAACGACCAGTTTTTTCGATTCACTGCTATGGTTTTTGGCACCTCTGACTTCCTTCTTCAATTTCTGTCTTGTTTCATATCTTCCTTCTTAACTCTTGTGGGAACACAAAAGTTGAGTCTCTTCTGTAGGAACACACCTTGTGTGTAGATTCTGCGTTACCTATACTCCATACTAAGTGATGCCTTCATCCTTCGTTTCTTTGGAACATCTCTGAAACGGTTTGGGTGGCGCAAACTAAGATATCTAATCTGTTGATAATAACTGAATTATTACCGAACTCTCGCCCGAACTCTCGCCCTATGTAACTATCGGTCGGTGCCTACTCCCTGAACCGAACAATACTCCGTCTCCTGCCCAACTGTCGTGGCTTTATGTGCGCATTGGCAGGAGCAGCACAGGAGGCGCGTTCCCCTGCCTTGCTCGGTGCAGGCCGAGCTAACGAAGCCACCAAAACTGCCCATCACTGCAGGGAGGGGCAGCTGCACCACCGCGCTTTTCCAATTACAGCACCGCACTCCTGCTCGTGTCATGTGCGATAATTGAGTTTGGCCCGCATCCAGTTTCCACAGGCAACTTTCACAACTGGGATTCAGTAATAATACGTGTAGTACTGTATTGTTGATTTTTAAATTATATTCAACTATTGCGTCGTATACTAGAAACTCTTACTGAGGTCCGGCGCCCGCTAAAGTATTTCGAGTTATTATACTTTTCATTTTCACGAGTTGAATTGTCTTACAATGTAAGAATAAACTGTTCCGTATGCTCGTATTGTTTCATGGTAAAACATGTTTGCTAGTCAAGTGCAAGTACATTGGTGAATGCTATAAATTGTGGAATGATTTCTGTTGTAAAAAATGTACCGGACATGTATTTTGTTTTTTTAGATTTATATTATGTCGCACTTGCATCCTTCAGAAACTTTAAATTTATATTTAAAATGCGTACTTTTAAATTTGTTACTTTTAGAAGATGGTACTATCTAAGAACAAAGGTGGAGAATTATGAACCTTTGTGTGTTGTTGGCTTGTTCGGGTCGCTCCTTCCAAAACGGGAGCAGCAGCAGACCGGCGGCTGCCGCTGTCCCAAGATCGATTACGCTCATGAGCGGCTCTGTAGCGCTGCTGTCAGCTCCAGCTCTACTGTGTCGCTGGGCCTCCAGACCATGCTTTGTATTATCTTCAAGTTTGTGCACGCACGGGAACACATGGTGTCAAACTCAGTTAGCGCTTTGTTTTGCGGGCACGTGGTATCCATTTGAATGCGTTCGGTACTAGGACAAACAAACTTGACTGGTCTCACCGTAGCTCAATTTCCTAGTGACATTCCTACCTATTTTTTTTCTATCGACCTTATGAATGCCCTAGAGAATACTTTTTACCGTCGGAATTGTGCCGTGGGCCTTGTGTAGGGTTTCAAAATTTTTGATCTTGCCGTATTACTGTCAGAATCATGTGGAGGTCACAGTTAAATATATGACAGTATAACTTGGAAGTCATGCTAGAAAAGTTGGAAGTTTCAATATGCACCTAACTCCCAAAAGTTGACTAGGAGCTAAAAAAATTAACGAGTGAATGAATTGTTTCAGTTTAAAAATCACTTTGCTTTGCGAGAAACGAAAACCAAAGGAATTGATGTCACATTATCTGATGACCAAGCTTACATTATTTTGTGCGGGGATTGAGATTGAATTTTATTCTACAAACTCTGATTATACGTGTGCGTGCATCTTACGTTCCACTTGAAATTTAAGGAATATTCTGCTCCTGGGAAAAGTGCAGCGAGTGAACTATGAGAAAGTCTGCACTGAAGCATCTCCATCTCGGGTCGGTTGAATTTGAGTATGTTATTCAAAGTGTTTTCATTTTACGTATTAATGACAGCTAAATAATTCCATGCGAAGAAAAGCTACTTCAGAGTAACTTTGTTCTAGTAATGGAGCGCCCTTGTTGTGTTGGGGCCGCCGTCGCCCCGTGATCCTCTCATTACAGGAGCAGGTACTCGGGGGCTTGCCCCTCCTCCTCTAATGGCGGTCCATGAATGAGCTAAAAAGTCATCTGCACTTTCGGCTCAATTTCTATTCTTAAATTTCATACGAGGTGCAAAAATATTCAAATGATCCGAAAAATACTTTCTCGATTTGCGCGACTGAGGAAAGTTTTTGCAATTTCGGCCAAAAGTAGGCTTCTTTTGCTCATGTATGAATGTCCCGCTTCCAAATTTAGCTTCCTATTTCAGTAATTTACTTACGTTCGATATACTGAAATCAAGATGTAATATTGTATAATATTCATGAAACTTAATTGTGGTATTAAGCCACCCTGTTTTAGGCTTTCAGTATCAACTTTCGGATTTTGATTCCGAAAATCTTCCTCAATTCTTGCAATTTACCTCACATTTTGGCTCGATGGTTGCTGCCAACCACCTTTCAGCCGTTCTGTCTATTTCCTAGTTTCAATAACCGTGAGTGAGTCGCGTGAACCTAAGTTTCAGTGCAGACGTGGCGACCTGCTTAAACTGCGTCGTTCATCGCTTTTTAACTTGGTGTTGATTTATGCTTTCAATCCAGATCGAGTCATGGTTCACTCCTGTAACTACATCAGTGCATTTATCATTTTAACCCCCGAAGTTGATCTATGATATACATGAATTTACGCACGTCTTTTTCAATGATTGGTTAAAGCTAGCGGCGAGTCCGATTTCGTTTCCTCTGCTTACGCTTATTTTCTGCGAGGACAAATTACGCTTCTTTTTTTATCCTTTTGCAATGTCACCAAAGTTAAAATGAACCTCGACTTTTGAAATTGAGATTACGTAACTAAGTGTACTGAATAATTGAAACTGAAGTCAATAAGTTAATTCATTTTTTTATGTGAGATGTTAATATCTAATTTTAGCTGCGTAGACTTGGGAGAGGTAGGAGCCTATTTTTTCAACTGGCGTAACTTGATTTTTTGGATGAACGAGCTTTTTTAATTAACGAGCTTATGGTGGCCGAATCGTTGAGCGCATCGTTTACGAAAACAAGATATCTGTTTAGCAGTTGCGAAGTCTTTGCTTCTGCGTGATTTGCGACATACCTAACCTATCAGTAATGTTAGAGCGTCTGCGAAGATAAACCTGTGAATTTTCCCGTGAAGGTCGTTGCGGTCTCTACTGTAGGTCTCATCAGCTAATAGCTACAAATTTAAAATATTGATGCAAGCACTACTTCGCAGTATCAGCTGAAGGAGCTTATGAGTTTAATTGGTTGCTTGAAGAATGAAGTAATGACATGTGTTGTGGCAAATTCACATAATTATGTAATTTGGATTTCAAATTACAAGCTTCAAATGCACAGTTATCAACAGTGCAGTAGTTAAAACGAGAAACGATGTTGTGCATAATTCTTTAAGTTAATGCAGGGCGTTTCTGCTCGTTAATCATTTCAATCTGTCATGAAAGCTCGCTTTTCTCAAGGTAACATGAGTGATGCTTTAATTATTTCAGCTGTTGTAGTTGGGCTTATTTTTGTTTGCATTTATTTTTTTAAATCTGTTCGCAATGTTAGGGAAAAACGTCGGCATTCTGTTGACTGTTCCCATGAGTTCTCTCCATGACTTGTATGACAGAGTTCCATTTCGACTCGGATGTTTTTGCGCGACGAAAGTTGAAACTATGCCCATATGGGTGCATAAGATAGGCAACAGGCTTAGATTAGTTATGTTTGTTTCCTATATTATGGCGACTGTCGCCCTCAAGAGAGATCCTGTGAGATTACCTGATCTAAAGATAAACCTTCAAGGCTTTATATCTTTTGTGTCCTCTCTGTTTTTTTTTCAATTTTCATGCCTTCTTCGCTATCTCTTCTTGGCATTTCCTTTTGTTTCTATGCGCAGCGTATCCTGTGTGTGTGGTAGCACACTTTGTGCGGAGATTCCCTGTTTTCTTCTGCCCATCCTAATAGTTCTTTCTCTTCGCTCTCTCGAGGTCGCCTTTGTTGTGGCTAGAGAACCTTTAAACTAACGGGTGTAATAATCATATTAAAAAATATGCTGCGTCCCTGAACTGTTCCTTGCCGCCTTGTCTTCCTGCCAGACTGCGGCAATGTGCTTGAAGTGGGCCATCGATTTACCGCAGCCGTGACCAGTAGTGCAATCGACTACTGTTCCGAATTCTTTTCTAGTGCGGAGGTACTACGACGAAACGCACAAAGAAATTATGTGGCGTTATAGTGTTGTGAATTTCTATTGAGGTCACTTGGAATTATGCTGCAGTTTAATGAACTGTGTGAATCTGCATTTTTATTTTACACACAGTTAAATTAGTGAATGATCGCGCTCATTGTCAGTAGAAATTTACGGTTTCGCCTCCTACTACTACTTGGGGTACAAACTTTGTATGGTTCATAGCAGATTAATATTCTTCCGGCATTCGCACTCCATGCGTACTATTTGCTAATTATGTTTTCGCGCTGTCGAATAAATTTCCTCCAGGATTACTCAATTGAGAGAGGGTTTATATCATTTCCAATTATGATAACGCTGATCATCTTGAGGGTTTCCATGTGCGCATCTCTCCGTATTTAAAATTCATGCCTTATCTTTCCTTTGTGAACCACTTCGTCGGTGTTGAACGTGTGAACATGCGTTGGTATTCCGTCACGAGCTTTTTAAAACGTTCCTCATGGAAAAATAGGGCCTTAGTGTTGGTTGACGTCGTTTGTCTTAGTGGCATGGTGCGGATAGGCTATAGCGCTAGACCAAAAAGACACCTTATTTCTCGTGTCTATCGGTGTGTTTGTCACGGTAGAGGAAACAAGGTAAGGTCATTTCTATGAGAGAAAATACACCTCCTCTTATTCGGTTAGCCAATAGAAAAGCCTTATTTCAAACAAACGTCATGACGTCAACAAAACACCATGTCTCTATAGGCCAATAGTGGAGCCAGATTTGGGGGTAGTAGTGCTACGATATGCAGTATGAGCGCTGCTATTGGTTCGTTGCCGTGACGTCAGCAAAACCACACCGTCGAGGAAAAGCAATTCTTGTTTGAACCTACCTTGTTTCCTCTACCGTGGTGTTTGTGTTGTAGAGTAAGGTGTTCTTCTCAAGACTTCAGCAAATACTCGTGTCATAGTTTCTGGTGTACATCGTGGTGACTCGTATCATGGATTTTATGTGCGTATTATAATTGATATTCTTGTTGAAGTAATAAATTAATTTATATTTTCCAATGTTCGTTAATGGCGAATGTAGTGACAACTTCAACTATTAATGTCTTGTTCCTCGATTTGATTGTGTCCAGTGAGGTTGCACTCGTGTCGGAAATGTGTGACGAATTTTTACTCAAGTCTTGTTTTAGTATCATAAGAGAATGTGAGGCATAAAAAGGTTAAACCCTATCTGTAGTTTATAAGAGCTATTTTTTTCTGTGTGTGGTACTCGATATCTGTACTCCTTTCAGTTTTATTTGTTGCCTCTTGGCTACTCTACAGTAAGCTTATTTAAGCGAATGAATGTGGTCCTTTATCTTCCAATCTTATTGTGTATAATTAAGTTTAACACGTGACTAGTTTAATTTTGTACACATGTTCGAACTAGTGTATAATTATTCCCAAGAGTTAAACGTGGTGTGATATTTCAGTTGCATATTGATTCAATTATTACAAATTTTGTTTCAGTGATGTAAATTTTTTGTTTCAGATCGACTATCCCGATGTTCAAATTATGCGGCCAGGCATCGGTGGTCAGCAGCAGCTGCAGCAGCAACAGTCGCGGTCGGGGCCGAACCCTTTAAATGTGGATCGACTCCTTGCGCTGGACCCGGACAATACATTGCAGCACAGACAACCCACTCATCACGTCAATAATCAACACAATATAAATATGCACGGCCAGCCACAGCATCATCACCATCAGCAGCAGCAGCAGCAGCAGCAGCACGTTACGTCTCGCCACCACCAACACTATCAACAGCCCCACCACCGGCACACTTCCAATGGCGCTGTTGTTCGCTCTAGCTCTAATCCTCCTCCGCTGCCTCACGGCCCCGATGCAATTACAACTGCTGCCCTTCAGCACCATATTCCATCCCAACCACAACATCGGCTCCAGCACCACAGTAATCATCACCATGACCATCATCCACACTCTCAATCGGTATCCATTAATAACCACCATGCATTCCAGCAGCAGCAGCAGCAGCAACAACATCATCATATGGGCCATCAACAAATTGTAGTCACTGGAGGAGCAGGCATGGGCGGGATGGGCTCACCGACTACTGCGTCTTCTACGGAAGCGTATTTGCCGGACCTCGTGAGAGGAGTGAGATCTCGGGGCAGTCTTGCGAGTGGGGGTCGAGAAGGGAGTGACACTTCCAGCGCTTACTCTGGCTCTGACACCATGTGTCACTCCGTGCACTCCCTCGACCATGATGACGTCGACCTCTCGGGGCTTATGGAGAGCGTCGTTGACTCCGATGAAGAAGACCTCGCTGAGAGCATGGAGGTACGTTATTCAGAGAACAGTGGCAAGCTTAAAGGTGCGTAGAAATTACGGGGTCTGAATTGGCTTTTTTATCTTCAGTTTTATGAAATTCATGCTCGTAGGTTCAATAGTAGAACGCAAGCGTTGCATGCCATACCGTAGGTCAAATACTTTATCGAGCATTTCCTCTTGGATTTCCACATTAACCTAATGCAGTCGTTTCTACTATTTGATGTAGGCACGTTAATGTGCCTCGAGTGTAGGCCGTTGCCATTTTACTTTTTCACATTTCCTGTCTTGATGAAGAGTCTAATGCGTACGATAAAGTCTAAAACCTGTGAGCTATCACTGGCATTTGTGCTAAAATATTAATGTTTATATTCATTGTTAAAACTTACGCAGTGATGGTCGAAGAATTTATTGTATTCTCACTGATTTGACGATTAATTCTTCTTCAGTTTGCTTGAAATGAAGTCGACCAGATGAGTGTCGACCAACAATTTAGCCCGTAGTTATTGTTGACGCGTAGACGATATTTTTCTTCGGAGTCTGGAGGTGAAGTAAATTGACTTGGGTCTGTTGATCAACGTTAGCACCCAAATATTAAGTTCACAATTTGTGTAGAAAAAAAGGGAAAAAAATTTCGTAGATGTTCCAACTTGATACAGGAATTCATCAGCTCCAACCTGAAGAAATCTGGTTCCAACTCGTTACCCTCTTTTCATCAGGAGGATAAATAATATACTTGACCACTTTGTTGTACGGAGCAAAAAGAAGGTCTAGTATTTCTACCGCTGAATTGAAAAGGGTGTAAACTATTTTCCCAAAACAAGTGTTCTAAATAATCCGATGATGTCAGAAAATTTATAAATGGAAAATATCTCTCCCACTGGGGTTAGGGGAGCCACATCGGGACTGTAAGTTATATTACAATTTGTTAGTTATTTTTACGCTATACAGTAAGAAAAAGAGTTCCCTTATATTCCTACGTTTTTTACCGATCAAAATCCTTGTATTTCGTTGAAATATTTTAGAGTGCCATTTTCAACATCATGACACGATTAGAGAAATATCTTGTACGTAAATATGTCGTTTAATCTCTTGATGGCAGTGATATATTTCAGCAGTTCTTCGGGTAGTCAAGCAGCAGCCAACTTTCTGAAATGTCCCTGTGGCGTGGCCATCCAGTCGCTTTTCGAGCTTATTCAGTCGTGAATCAGTGTCAAAACTTCCGCCATTCATTTATATTTTGATTAATTTTTCAACACCCTGTTGTAAAAAAAACAATCATAGCATCAGTATCTTTAGCATCTTATGTCTCCCTATAAACTTTTCCTAAATCAAGACCAAACAATTAAGAATGAGGCATTGATGCAGGCTACTAGCATATGTAGTTCTTGAGTGCGGGGGAGTGGAGAAGCCGTGGGATGTTGGTGTAATCTTTCAGTCCGAGTTCCAACACTTGTGATAAGGTCTTTGTGTGTGTACGCGCGTTTTAGTTTGTAAACATGAAGGCAAGAAAATGTTTTTCTGGTTTTTAGGAAGCAGAGGAATCTGTGTTTTTATCTTCGTTGTATTTTTTTGTCATCATAAGTTTGATGAGATATTTTTATTCAAGAACATTTATCTCTCGGCTTCTTCGGTTACGCTAGCGCTTTTTTTCCCACTACGTGTGACTTTCTCTGAAATTAACTTATTAGCTTTGTATCGTCCAAATATTTTTAATGAAGGGAACGTTTTATTGGTACTTTACCAAGAATCCTGGGCAATTCCGACACCAGATATCTCAGCAAATGCAGGTTTAGTTGAACAATTCATTACGATTCACAGCCTGTATATAAGCGTTCAATAAGAGCCTATTACTTGGTTTTTGATAGTAACTGTGCATAAATTCAAAGACCCGTTTCTAAAATTCCAGGCACAGTAAGTATCGCTAGGTTATGGTAAGATCTGAAGTAGGTTACGAAGGAAACGCTTGAGTCACTGTCGAAAAAACTTAGCGGTATCATCCTTCACTATGTAATTGGCGAGGACTGTTTTCACTTGTGCAGACGATGGCGGTGCGCGACGCAGTGCGGGACTGCCTCGAGAAGGACCCCAGCGAGCGCACAGAGGATGACATCAAAGTGCTGCTCGAGTTCACCCAGCGCCTCAAGGCGTTTGCAGACAAAACCCTTGCCGTCAGAAGAGCCATGTGCCAGGCTATGGTGAGCAGAATGTCACTAATGCTGCCTCGGGGGAATGCTCTGAATTCGCAGTCTGCCTGCTACTCCTATAGGTCATGACTCCGCTTGTTCAAGTCTTTATTTTCAAGGGAGGCAAAGGAGGATGGGGAAAAGAACGAGTGTTAAAGATTTGTGTTGCTGGACGCAGTTCAGTTGCTTGAAAGTCGAGGTATCCTTGTGTTCCGTAGTAATGTTTTAATATTTATTTGAGAATTTCCTTCAAATAGGTTTGTGATCATTCTTGTGTTTAGGAAGCTGAACTTTTAAAATCGGTTAGTTCTGCATTGCACTTCTCGGTAATTCTTGTAAAAAATGCTACAAAATTTTCCTTAAACTTATGCATTAGCATAAGTATCAGGACCTAGAGTGTCTGCATTCATGTTTGTCTCATACCAGTTCTCATGCTATTCAAGATCATCTCTGCTTAATTATTGCCTGACTGTGATGAAGCATCTAGCAACACCGATTTCCGTTTGAGAAAATATCAAAAGTGTGTTTGCAGATTTTCTGAAAAATGCTTTGCGTGCAGGTGTTCGCTGTAGTTGAAGATGCAGGCACAGTCCTCATGAACGACGGTGAGGAGCTGGACTCGTGGAGTGTCATAATCAACGGGCACGTGCAAGTGATGTCCAGCACAGGCTCTTACGAACTGCACCTCGGCGACAGGTCAGTTGCTACTTCGTCTAATTGTAAGGGTCAATTCAAATACAAGTCAGTGAAGCTTAGTCATGTTTTCCGTGTACCAACAACCGCTCGCATGATTGCAACAAAAGAACCTTGTTCTCCAGTGTTCGTGAACGCAGTGTTGCCAATTTTATATATTTATTGCCGTTATGAAGAATCAATTATATATTTATCATATTCCGTTATAAAGATTATTGAATGGCGTGGCGTACTTTTTTGTGAAGTGTTCTAGTAGCTGTTATCTACACGCTACCTGAATCTATTTGCTTTGATCTTCATTATTGCGTTGATTTTTCTAGCTTCGGGATCCCCCCAACAATGGAGAAGCTCCATCACAGCGGCGTGATGCGCAGCATGGTCGATGACTGCCAGTTCGTGTGCATCAGACAGAGCGACTACTACCGCATCCTGCACCAGGGAGAGGAGAACACCCAGAAAGTGGAAGAGGACGGGAAGCTCGTTCTGGTCATGGAACAACGCCATATTGAAGCAATGAACAGAAAAGGGAACATTGTTATCAAAGTGAGGGGTAGTTCTAATAGCTAGGAGTCGGTCTTTTTTGGCGAAATAATAAGAAATGTGTTGTAGGGCTTCAAGTACGATACCTTCTTTATCATCCAAATTTGTAATGGAGTGTTTTTTATTTGTAGTGTGCTAAGAATCTGGGCCAATACCTAACAGAGATATCTGTAAATGCAGTCTGTACTCATGTTTTTCATATTATTCCCTTATCTGCTCCTAATTATGTCTCAACCTCAAGCTTATGGTACTCTCATGCTGATTTTAGTATTCACAGTCGTGCAAATTTCTTTTCGCTTCATCTATCACTTAGCTTAGTTCTTTCGCATCTGAAAACTCATTTTTATGCCAATCTATTGTGCAATTCGTTTCTTCTGAGCACGAGAACTTAACTCCTTCATGTTTACCCTCATAGAGCTTTGTTCAAGTTCGATCATTACTTAACTCCCTCTTGAAATATGATATAAGTGAAGTATGCTAAATAGAGGTGATGAAACTAATATTTAGCTATCGAATTCCTATAACGAAAGGCTACTCACTTTCACTGGATTACTCCCTTCCATTCAATTTAAAAGCAAAACCGTAGTAGTGACATCGCACATCCGTATTTCGGATGCGTATGGAATGCGTATGGAAACTTATCATCGCTTCGATTCTTATTTTCATTATTTTTAAAGTATTTTCGTATAAACAGCACTTGCCTAATTCTTCCCTACAACCCTTTTGGTCAACTCAACCTTCTTCTTAAGAATCTTGAAATCTTGCAGCTCAGTTTTCTGTTGGTTAAATGCTGTACATCGGTTTATTTTCCTCTCCGCGTAATAACAATTTATAACTTCACTGACATCGTCACGATGCCACAACTTTTTTGGTATTCAAACTACACAGATGTTCAAGCTAGAGTCTTCTTTAATGTCATCTACTTCAATTTCATCATCGGAACATCTCATTAGAGTTGATCCATTCGCTTTAGCGTAAGCCGACGTCATTTTTGCTTAATTTTTCCTAACTTCCCTTCTAACCTCCGCAAGAATCGTTAAAATTTTACTTTCTCTACACCCGGTTGCGCATATACTGTACAGTGGGTCCGCAAAAATATCCATGTATTTTTTTGCAATTTTGCAGGGCACGCCCGAGCGCCTCATGTCCCAGCTGGTGGAAGTGGAGAACTGCATCGACCCGACTTACGTGGAAGATTTCCTGCTAACTCATAGAACATTCCTCAAAAGTCCTTTGGATGTTGCTCAGAGACTCCTGCAATGGTGAGCCTTCGTCAGAGCTGAAAAGTCGCTGCGCCTGTAACAATTTTTGTGCACTTCCACCAGCGATTCTTTGACCCGTGTTATTGTCGCCTTCTTGTTTTCTTAGCGTAGATGGCATGATTCCTGATACCCTAAGTTTTTGTTTTAAACTTGTTTCGTTAATAAAATGAGGGAAAATCGTTGATAGTATAGACAGCAAACCGAAGCAATTTATTCTTGAGGTTGGTAACCGCTGTCTCGGAAGATTTTTTTCACCAGCATTATTAGATTTTCATTTTTCTTGCTCCTCAGCTTTGTTTACTGAGAACTTTCGCCAGTCCTACTTTCACTAGTTGTACTCTTGACCCCTCGCTCAAAAAGGACGAGTAACTCGTTTTCACGTAATTTTTTTCCCGAAGTTCAACGAGTCAACTCTCTGAAACTATATTTTGTCACAAACAACTACAGGCAAGTGTATTCATGAAATCAGATCTCTTCTCAGCAGGCAACGAGTTCAGCATCATAAATGCTATAAAAAATATTAAGACATTAGTTTCAAAATAAAACCCTACTTCCAAAAAAGGCACCTATAAGACGAGGTTAACGAAGCTCATCGAAGTCGAACGAGTTTGACCTAATCAGTGATTGTTTTTTCGTGAATGCTAAACCACAAGAATTGTAGAGCTAATTTTCATTGTTGATGAAATTCCATTTAAACTTCGTGTTTTCCTATTCATTCAATTTATTTAGATTTTAATAGTTTTCCCGCACACGCGTGTTCATTTAAAACTAATATTTTGTCTTTGATTTGTATAAAATTAACTTCGAAGAAAGTATTCCAACGTTATAAGAAATGAACAATAAAGACGGTAGATAAATTATATCCAGCATTATCCGAAGAAATTTTTGCTGCCTTGTTTTGCTTGTTGAAAACTTTCACTTTTTTCTTGTATTTATGAAAAAAACTATTCTTACATTGGAGCTATTCAAATTTTGTCTTAGTTGACCATTATGACCAATATAAATATGACCACTGTTGACGTATTGTTCAAATTTCAATTTGTGGATCCTACTTGCAAACTCTGAAGCTTTCAATGAGTTGAAAATCGGATTTCTGTTAACGATTTAAAAATGATCAACTCTTGTTCTAGCTAATCATGCGTGCAAATTGGAACAAGGGAATTAATGGGATGCATCTAAATAGTGACTTTTTTGCTATTGGTAAACCGACCTCCTCAGAATTCTGATGATACGAATTTGATAGCTACTTCTCATTACATTTTATATTGTGCTATATGTACGAATGTTGGTAGCTTCACTCGTAAATATGTGCTGATGTATATTCAAGTTTTTCTTTGTTATGCGCGGAAAAAATTCCGCTTCCTCTTTTTCTCTTGAAGATGCTGTCATATTAGTCCTATTAAAAGTGAAAGTAATTCTTTAACTGATACGTTATGTTGCGTTTTGAATGCACTAGAGCCGCCTTTGCACAACATATGGACGAGCTCTACTATCAAGTTGTTACTCATGAAATTGTTGATAGTTGTCACTTTCAGATTGGTTGTTATCCAGTCGCCTAACAAAGTAACTTTCTTAGGATATAAAATATCTGAACTTTTTTTCCTTCCTGGCGTCTTCTACTCAACTGTTTCATCGTACGTTCCTTGTTGCCGAATTCACATAATCGCCAAAATCTAATATTTGGTTAGAAATCTTCGTGTAGAAGTTTGAACTGGGTCATCTGGCCTGAAAGCCTTTCGTATAACCTAGGTGGCCTAGTGATTTTTGTTTAAATCTGAACTGTTGGGAGATAGTTACAAAATTTTGCTTGGTAGATATAAAAACCAAGGTGAAGACCGTAGTTGTTAACAGTAATTTCGTACTTAAGTTGATCAAAATGGTTAAACAAGTTTCTAAGAACTTCAGAATTCGAAATATCTCGCCCGACTGATTTCGCCATCAAAAGATAATAGGAAAAGTATATAAGCGAACTGGATGATACCCAAGAAACGGTCTCTTCAGCCCTTGGAATTGCAAGACATCAGTAATCCTTGATAACAGTGAGAGAATAGGCAAATTGAAATCGTCACTTCGCTATTTCAAAACTCTCTTCTACCCCGAAAAGTTATTAAAAGTCAGTACTTCAAAATGGTCTTCTCAAAATGGTTATTCACTATTCAATTTTGTGTTGCGACAGCTGTAACAGCACCTACGTATTGCGGAGAAATTGATCGTGTAGTCCAAGAAAAAACTGAGAAAAACCTGGTGAGATGCGTAGTACTTGAAAAGTAGTTAACTTCAATTGAAATCAGGTCTCTCTGTGTTGGAGGTTGGAAACATAAAAATTTGTTTTGTAATACAGGTTCGAAAACTGCACTCTTCGGAACCTGGTGACGAGAGTGGTGCTCCTGTGGGTCAATAACCACTTCACGGATTTTGAAATGGATCCTGTCATGATGAACTTCTTGGAACAGGTAAGCCATACACGACTCAATTCACTCCAAACTACATTTACTTGATCTTAATGCTCCTTCACAACAATCTTTTTTAATTGTAAAAGTGAGTTTCCTCCATTTGAAGCCCCCCTTATTCACCAGAGTATTATGAGCAGTGTACCATCAAACCAGGCGTTGTCCAGCCGCCATCCGTGTTATTTCGTGCTCGTCCTAATCATAAATGTTTCTTTCTGAGGTGTGCCCTCTGTTTAGGCTTCATTTTATGTGAGCTGGGTGCGCACCATTTTGTCTTAGAGCTTTATGTGAAGAACTAATGACTTCTGTTATCATAATTCGATAGTTTAATCATTTAGGGCTGGGTTATTAATCATGAGGAGGTGCAATTAGTTTTTATTCTTTCGTCACTTTGCTGATGACATTTAACGAATATTCAAGCCTGAACTGCCTCAGCTCTTATTCATTTGTTGCAGTTCTAGCAGAGTTTTATTCCTCGAAAACAGGAAGAATCATCATGATTTTTATGACAATGTTATATCCTATAGAGATTTTAAGGTCACGCCAAGATCTCGCAACTCAATTCCAATTAAATCATGTTCCGTTACCATCTCGTGTGTACTCTTACGTTCACAGGTGAACTTCAGTCTTTTTCTGTGTTAATCGATATTTCTTTTTTCAATCAAAATGATCTGAATCAAGTGTTCTTGGGCGACCTTCTTTGGCTCATCTTTTAATTAAAGTGAAATCTTTACTTCGAAAACGAGAAAAAACATTTACAACTTTTTTCATCCCCTACATCACATCATCCCCATAGAGTGGCGCAAAAAAAAAACGATTAAATCCATCCGTTCTTTTTGCGCCACCCAATACATTAAAATTCGAGTACAGTTATTTTTTCCTTTTGAAAAGCCTAGCACCTGAGTTGTCTTTGGCTGAAATTTATTCAGCGGTCCTGGTTATAAGCCATTATTTTAGCGCCGTATTTTTGAGTCTTGTTTGGCAAAAGTCGACGTAGCCATAATAATGATCAAGATCAAAGTAGAGTTTTTTAATTTATATATTCTTGATGGCGATGTCAGGGCTGGCTTGTCATGAAAGATTGTGTTTTCTGAGGATTGCGAGATTTGAGCTGTCATTGCAATGCTGACTTGTGTGCAGTTTGAAGAGCGCCTGGAAAGAGAGAAGATGGACGGTCAGCTGCGACTTTTGGACTTCGCGTGTGCAGCAAAAGCGCGGTCCCGGACTGTCACGCTCACTCGGCCTTCCAGAGACGAAATTCTTCACTTCTCTATACTTGGGGGTTATAAGAAGAAATACGGAATATTTATATCCAAGGTACGAACGTTTGGGGTCTGTCGCAAGCATAAAGTCCGGTTACTACGCTAATGGCGGTGAAAAATGAAAAAAAGTGACTGACAGCTGTTCAGTGCGCGTTTCCTTACAGTAATAATGTGCTAGTGTACATCCTGGAATGCTATGGTATGAAAAATGAACGTGCATCAACATAAATATGGTAAACATCATGCTTTCGCACTGGTCTCTAATTAAATACCTAAGAGCACTGGATTTTTGCTTGAATAGAGATTGAAGTTATTGTGCTCTATATTCATCATTACGTGATTTTCTTCAAATCTATATTTTAGGAATCATAGCTCCATTTTTCAATATTTCGAAGGGGAAAGAGTTTAACAGGTATAAAGCTTATTTGCCCTGTTCTACGAATTAACCTTAAAAGAAGTTATTTCCTTTGTAAACGAAGTATAACCTAACTTGTTATGAAAAACAACAGGGACGAAATTTTCAGCCCAACTTTCACAGTATTATAAAGTTGTAAATTATTTCTAATTTCCTGCACGAGTTTTGACCCCTAAAGCGTTCATTTTATCACCTTGCTGACTCAGTTCTGACGCTGCTGAATTTCATTTGCCCATTCCCTCGTCAGGTTGAGAAGAACAGCAAGGCGGAGGAGGTTGGCCTCAAAAGAGGCGATCAAATTCTTGAAGTGAACGGCCAGAGCTTCGAGCATATCGAGCACACGCGTGCTCTGGAGATACTGCGCTCGACCTGCCACCTCGCCATTACCGTCAAGAGCAATCTCTTGGGTGAGTCCTCGCCGCGCCCTGGGCCTGGGCCATCTAACTTAGGTGCTAGTCGACGCTGGCTGTTCATTACACTTGGAATAGTTATCGTATTCGATACCGCTTTGCGGCTCTTGCTCATGGCAACTTGCATTTTCAATGCGTTGTCTCTGAATTGCATTGTCAGAGAGTGTTCTTTACATTTTAGTGTCTCGTGATTCTAACTTTTTCCCAGCGAAGTAAGTTTTTTAAAGCAGAAAATACTTTTTATCGCCTACCTTTTACACCATTGCTCTACAGCGTCAGTATAAGCGATGGTTGAAACCAGCGAGACTCGGCTGGTGTAGTTTGTAAGGCTTGTGGCCACTGTCCTCCTCTCCTCTTGGAGAAGTTCTGCGTTCAATAATGAGGTTAAAAACATTAGAATCGAATCTCGGTGTATGTAAATAGCTAAAACTGATGTTATTTTCTGACGCTGTTTCGTAGTGCTTTTTTAATTATTCTTCCACTTGTCTAACCTAAAATTTTGTTTCGAATTGTTCTGACTCCAGATGCAATCCCACGCATAGTAACATTTGAATGTTGAATAGTTTTAGTTAGGATCATTCAGAACGGCTGTTCGAACGATGCTTCCTGTACTCAGATAATATACTGTGTGATAAAAACTCTAGGTATAATTAGTAAATGCGCCTGTCGTAACACAGAGGGAGATAGAGTTTCAGTAGGGGTCCGGTCATTTACTCAATTTCCTGAAACGCTACTCTCCGTCTTATATCTTTGCTATTTAGGTATTGTATTATTTATTTTATTTCATATTTAATATTTTAATATGTGTTTTCGAATTCTACATTTCAGTAATTTTTCTACGAGTATTCTGAGCTATTTCTTCGTAGTTCTCATTGCTTTCACTTGTTGCTGACCTAGAGGTGTCAGATAGTTTGTCCTATTCAACGTATCCACCATTTATTAAGATGATCAATAGCATCACCAAAATTATCAACCACTGATTATTATTTCGCACAAATGGTAAAAGTCATTTTATTCTTTAATACTTGGGCAGCCTTCAAAGAGATGCTGCAGACGCCGGAAAATTCGCCGAGACCACACAACCGGAAGGCTTCTGACGTGAGCAGCGGCAGCGGCCACAGCGCTGGCAGCAGCAAGAACGTCTCCGCTGCCTCTGACTTCGCCTCGACCCTCAATCTTGTGAACACCCTGGCGTCCCCTCGCTCAAAGAAAGATCAGAACAATCATAAAGCCGCTTTTATGACTCTCAAGGCACATTGGCTTAAAGACGCCATTAAAAATCTACTGCCAAAGAATAGTCAAATGTAAGTATGAAATATAGTCAAGGGTCGTGAATATTTTATAGAATCCTCAAAGTATCATGTACTATAGTAATTAGAAAAGTAAATTGGATGATCAGCACGAATTGAGTTCTTGACTGCAGACATTTTGTTCTCGGCTCTCGTTTTCAATAAGAATGTTATATTCGTAGTGATTTAAATCGTTGGCTTTGAACTGGAGTTTTGCAGTTCTTATGTTTTTTGTGGTTCTCCTAAATTTTTACCTCTCATGCAATAGCGACGGATGGAATACCACGTATAGTATTATGAATGGCGTTCCAATTTTGTCCTTGTTAAGTGCGGATAACACACGTATTTTGGTCGTTCTTTGTGAGGAATGTGTATCAATCCTGTACTGTTCAGTAAAACCCCCTATGTCTCTTGAAGCTTTCGCCATTTCTGTTGTGGGGTAGCGAGCCTGGACGCTAAACTGAAGTTAGTGTGGTTTACGCGAGCAGAGAATCCGGGACCCACAGCGATGACAGCGTCTCTTCACAGTCATCAAGCGTTGGTGGTCCCGCCTTCCACAGCCATAGCAACCCTGACCTCACAGCTATCCCGTACGAGGAGACGCGCCAGGAGTTCCCCGAGCACGTCCTCAAGGTAGATTTCTGGAGATCTGAAGCTTGTTTTCCCCTACAGCCGTTCACGATGATAGGGCTTTCAGAAGTTTGCTCCTGCGAACAGCGATGAGTTATTTTCTTATTTTTGATTCTTATGATTTACATACTGTTGAGTAGCATTCGATTTCACATCACTAAAGTATGTTCAGTGTGTTAGACATAGAAGTTTTATCAAACGCTTACCTGCATTGTACGCGCTTTGTACTCTTCACGTGTTCAAATTCATTAATGCTAATATTTATGGCTTGAAAGTGCTACTCAGCGTTGATGTGTGATGTAATGGAAAAATTTTAATTAAGGGAACTAGTTTTACCTTCATTTTTTCCACATTTTTCTTGGTGTAATTCAAGAAAATTTTCAAGTATGTAAATTGAGAACTTGTCACGCCATTCCCTCATGGGGATACTACTATAGCATCTATGGAAATTAGCGCTCCTAGGGAGAATATGTGAGGTCCCAAGTTGAAGATTAGGTAGACTTCATTTTGTTGAAATAGAATAGGTGTTTTTATTATGGTCTATCTTTTCTCGTTCGATCTTTTCTCATCTTGTTTTTCAGCACCTACTACTTTATCTTCAACTTTTATCTTGTTCCATTAACTTTCTCAACGCATGCTTCCTCAAATTACTGTTTCTATGCGCTTACTGCGTAGAAATCTTTACTCCATACTAATTGGTGCCTCTCTCCTCCCTCTCTTTAAACTTGTTCATTGCGGTTGGAGAGGCTTAAGCTATTTTATTTAATCTAATTTTTTCATGTCCTAGTAAATTATTTTAACAGAATCGAACAACTCTTTATTATATGGCGCGTCATTGTTGTCAGATAGGGTTGTTTATTTCGTCGAGGAAGTTATTTTTTCCACAACGTCGGCTGTTCTTGCTTGACGTCAAACTTTGCTTTCAGCCTACATTCGTTACTTGCAATGGAAGTTGTCGATGTAGCACAAAAAAGTATGTCTTAATAACACATCGGGGTCATCCTGCTTTGCAACAGTTCACTCAGAGCCTCAGAGTAGAATCCCATGAGTTTGTAAAAGGAAAGACTATTGAATACACTTCATGATACTTCAAAGTCTCATTTTTTGACGAATAAACTGCAGAATTTTGGAGTAAACGGTTTAAGATGAACGATGATTTTGGTGCCAAATCAACCCAGGTTACCTGGATTACTCGTAACTTTCATTATCCGAATCTATGTTGCAATAGGCTTGCCTTAATATTTTGCACAGATTACACACAAGTACGCTTTTGTTGCAGTAGCGAATTCAACTTAATCTATTGATTACTAGACACGGTTGATAATATGGAATCATTTCAGAATTCCAAACACCATTTTGTAGGTATGGCGGGCCTCGGACCAGTCTGCCAAGTTCCTCCCAGTGCATCAAGAGACCACTGCTAGGGAAGTGGTCATGCTCGCTCTCCAAATCTTTAACATTAATGACCAAGCTGGTTCTTCTAATTACGCCCTTTATGAAGTAACCGTCACTGAAGAAGGCATTCGTAAACAGAAGAGATTACCTGACAGACTACAGAATTTGGCTGAGAGAATAGGTAAGTAAATGTACCCTTCTTAAATCTCGATGTTTGCAATAGCTTCTCTGGAGGATTGTTGCAGCGTATCTGTTATGCAGAACTATAAATTCTATGCACAAAATAATGAAAAATTATCCTCTGTTTGATTTTCCTATGATGCAATTTTCCAAATTAGTGGAGTAATATGATTTTTTAAATTAATACTTATGTTCTCTTCATTCGTTAGAGATTAGGTCGTTGTGCAATATTTTTATCTATCGCTGTTGAATACTCAATATTATCTTTTATTTTGAAGTAATTGAACGGTATTTAAAACGATTATGAATAGCATCAGTTCTAGAATGTTTATGGGTATTTTCATTTGCACAGGCCTGAGTAGCCGGTATTATTTGAAGAACATCGCGAGTTCCCAAAATCTCGTGCCGGACGAAATAGTGAACGAGCTGATCAAGGAGTCGCAAGTGACGTTCCTGCAGCTGAACTCGGTCGAGCTCGCCATCCAACTCACGCTCGAGGACTTCGCCATCTTCCGTCAAATCGAGCCTACTGAATATATCGATCACTTGTTTGAGCTCAAGTCCAAATATGGCACGCCTGCTCTGTCGCTCTTCGCTGAGGTGAGAGTGCAATTAACTTAAGAGTACTAACTGGCGATACTAACTTAGGAGTAATTCTAACTGGTTTTGTTATTGATTCTGCACAAACTACGTGATGAGATGGTGTATGATACCTGATGTCTGTTTTTCTTTTTCTTCTATTTCCCCATGGAAAGATAATTTCCTAGATAATTTTAGCAGTTTAATTACTTGACTAAATCGCTTTTGATAGTTGCCAATCTAAGCACTATGTGCTTATAGATCGAGGTAAATAATTCAACTATTTCTATTGACTGAATGCAATTTCTTTTCTTTGGATCTTTTTTCAGATCAGTTACATTGTTGCGGATTTCATTTTTTAACTCTATTTTCTTTCAAAATTTAATGTTTTTTTAATTCTACAGTTGGTGAACAAAGAGATGTTCTGGGTGGTGACCGAGGTCTGCTCCGAACCTAATATAGTCAAACGTTCTAAAATCATTAAACAGTTCATCAAAGTTGCAAGTAAGTCCATTGCACATCAATAGTAGCTTGAACATAACACTGTGTATAGTCTATTGTTTGCTGTAATTTCAATTGTTTTAGTGGCTTCATCTCACCGTCCATGATCTGCTTTCAGTAATGACAGTGCCTACGTAGTAACTTCAATGCTATTGCAGTTTTAATATTTTGGGGGGAACTTAGCCATTTTCCCAGCAGGATGGATCTGTAGAACAAGAATTCTCAGTCAACTTGTCCAGTAGCCATGCAAGGATTAACGTAAGAAAACGTACTTTTTTCTTCTTGTTGAGGTTATTGCCTGTTTTTTTGTGTAGAGAGAAAAAAAATTCCTAATGAAACTGTTTAAGGGTTCAACGTAGGGGAGCTGCGTGGGTTTAGGCACTTCCGTGAAAAGTCGCTTGTTTCAAAGCATTGGAATCGCATAGACACAATTTCCTTTAGTTGTATTATAACATAGCGTGTGAATTTTTTATTAGTTTTCTCCTCATCCTTATATCACCTTTTTTCGATCGCGGTGGATGCGAGAAATCAGAGGAGCATTTATGCTCAAGCTTCAGGTTTTTCACCTTGTTACAAATGCTGTCCATTACTGCTTTATTCGAGTAGAGTAGGAAGTGGTGCAAATATTCAGGTTTTTATGACTGTTTCGTAGCGGCTATTTTTTACGAAGTCGATGCTTGCATTTCCCGCACTAGATCTAACTTTGTGATTTTTGTTTGATGTTCAGGGCAGTGCAAGGAATGCAAGAATTTCAACTCGATGTTCGCCATCCTGTCTGGGCTCGGCCACCGCAGCGTGAGCAGGCTACGCGCCACGTGGGAGCGCCTGCCAGCTAAATATCATAAACTCTTCCAGGACCTGCAAGACCTAATGGACCCTAGCAGAAATATGAGCAAATATAGGAATCTTATTCACGATGATGCCACTCAGCCGCCGTGTGTGAGTTGATTGACTTCGAATCAAGTTCGGACATGTTCAGCGTATGATGTATCTAGTTACCTTAACATGTGCCTGTTCTCGTGTTTGTTACTGGTCAAACGTTTATTCATTTATGAAGATAGTATTTAGAAGAATTAGTGTGTCTTAATTGCTTACATTTTCATGACAAACTATGTGCAACAGGTTTCGTTATGAAGAAGGGCTCAACTTACCGTATTCGATAACGTCTTTGTCGCATTCTTGTTTTCTGAGCATCGTTGTCAAATTTGAAATTAATAACAATCGAAATAAACAAATTTGAAATTACTTACACTAACAAGTTCTATTTTCGGGTTTTGGAAGTTATTTCAAAAAAACTCAAAATTATATTTTGTGCGGTATCAATTTTTGCATGTACTGATCTAATCAATATAGTTTCAATTTATTGTAACTATTCATTCGTAAAAATTTTTTTAGGTGTGATCTATATGTTATATTATAACGGTTTTGATATATATATATATGCCTCTGTAGTGCAACTAGAATTCAAACACCCTATCTTGCGCAGATCCCGTTCTATCCTGTCGTTGCGAAAGATTTAAGATTTGCTCACGACGGCAACGAAGAAAGTTCACAAGGCCTCATTAATTTTGAAACTTTGCGCATGATCTCGCGTTACATCAGAGACTTGCAGAACATGTGCTCCACACCATACGTAAGTATTGACTTGTTCCTGGCAGCTTTGTTTTCTGTGAAAATAAATTTAAAATTGTTGATGACAATTCCTTTTGCTTTTATTGTTTTTTTAATCAAATCATTATGATTTCATTTGGTTTGTTCACGTTTTTATTTATTCATAGGACTTGGTGAGCATGGTAGAGAGCGGAGGTCAGCCCGTCAGCACCGCTATGTTCTCCATGAATCAGATGAGCGCGGGACAGCAGCACAACACCGTCAAGAGGCGCAACAAGTCTGCCACCACGCACGACAAGAAGAAAATGTTTGAGGAGGTGCGTCCTAGATCATGCCATGTCCGAGCGTCAAATGATGAGTTCATTGATGACCACTATTTGCTTTTATCAGTTCGCTTGTTCGTTGTATGTGCGTTTGAAAAAAGTAGCTTCCTTTTTAGCTGACGTTATGTTTAGCCATAAAGTTAGTTTTATTTTTGCTTTTTCAGGTAAATGGCATAGCGTGGGGAAAGTTGGTTGAAGTGCCCAAAATTATTTCAACATTTTCTTTACTTACAAGACTTTTTGAACGTAAAATCAAACAAAGAGCGAATTCGTTTGCTTGCTTCCATTCTGTATCAGCAGTTTGTTATTAGGTAAGATGAAACTGAATTAGTTTGAAAAAACTGGCTCCGAAAGTCGTGTCTTATTATTGCCCGCGTCTACAGCCGAGGTATTGCGCGTTGCGTGTCGCATACGTATACCTCTGATTTACTTACATTGGGTCTATGACTGTCGATATGCATTCTTTTCTTAACCCCTTTTTTTTTACCAACATCTAATACAGAAGTGAAACCCATCCTGTACAGTGAAGTCGACACTCGTGTTTTTATGTTCACTAAATTATCTACACGGTCTGACTGAAATGCCATGCTATTGATTCTTATACACCTCGTTCATGCCACCGATCTCAAACGGTATATTTTCGTTCGACTGATTGCCGAATGTGTTGGCAGGCCCAGATGGTGAGGCGCGTGAAGGCGTACCTGGCCAAGCTGTCCGTCATCACCGACGAAGACGAGCTGGAGAAGAAGTCGCACCAGTGTGAGCCTGGCGTCAGCCACGGTGCTGCTGCAGCTGCTGCCGCTGCCTCAGCCTCCGCCCCCGGCTCTGGTGAGCACACCGGCACTGTGTGCTGGCGCAACGCATGCGCAAAACAAGAGTTCCTTGATTTATAACTTGAAATTTAAAAAAAATTCTGTTCTATTGCTTGTGAACGGATTTTTTTGTGGCAGTTCTCATCTCTGATGCATTTCTTTGTTGTAAGCTATTGGGAAAACTGGACGCGCCTACTCGGTAAAAATTTAGCAACTGACGTGCATAGTTCCTTCTTCAAGGTGTAACTGGGGGTACCAAATTTTTTGCCAGTAAATGACTCGTGAAAAGCATGATATGATTCCGTCAACTAACTTACTAACACAAATTTTTCTTTTCCATGTGTCTCTCATTGTTTTGACAATTGCTCTATTGTTTTTAGATAACATTTCCACAGTATATTCGTTCGTTATGTTTTGCCACTCATGGCCGGGTACTTGAGCTCCTCCATGCTTCGAGCTCGAGTTTATCATAAATAAATGCAGTTTTCCGTCAACATCGCCCATTTTTTTCTGGCATAGTGGTATAAAATGCGAATGGAGCCAGCAAAGTTGTTTTCCAGTGTAAGCGAATAAACCTAAATGGAGCTACTTGCATGGCATAGAAGAAAAATTTTACTATACACCGCACACAGTATACGTGTGATATTGTAAAATTCTGTATCACTCTCCATTTAGTTATGCAGCATTTTTGTTGAAATGGCTGTAGATTCTTCATGGTATTTCCAAAGAAAAATGCTTCGTTAAATAGGCTAAAAATATTAATTTCGTTTCATGCAATAATTCAATCTTTGAACGATAGTTTTTCCACACGGTTGATGAAGGCAAGACAGGGAGGGAATGAATTCCAATGTGAGGTTTTGTTGAACGCTAAATAAAATTGACGTTACAGCATGACATCACTAAGTTACTTTTGCATACAACATATAGCTTTTTAAGTCTGCATTTAACTGTTGCTTATAATAATAAGTCAAGAAATTCGAAAAGGATTTTTCGAATTTTTGGGCGTTTTGTAATTTTCGAGCTTATTCAACCGGCTGCAACACAGCTATTAGGCCCAGTTGAACATACCTCCTGGCTCATCCATTGAAGCCAGTTAACGAGGCAGTTCTCAGCGCAGCCCTCCTTTTGTCTTGGCTCATCTCCAACACCTACGTCCAGTTCCCACCACCCGCCACCTATCAACCAAATTCCCTCCGCCCCCAGGCAGCGCCTCGAGCACCAGCAGCGGGCACGGGTCCGGGGTGAGCAGCACAACGAGCAGCAGCAGCGCACCTTCGTCCTCCAATCCGCCTCGCCGTCGGCCTCACTCTCCCACCCCCTCCACAACCTCGTCCACCTCTTCCACCTCGCACACCTCAGACGGCAGGAAGCCTGCCAAGTTCGGTGAGTGCTGGAACGGCGTGGGGTAAGCGTTAGGGCTAGAACGGCGTGGGGTAAGCGGTGTAGTACTCTAATGGCGGGAAGTAAGCGATAGTGCTGGAATGGAGGGGAGTAAGCGTTAGTGCTGGTACGGAAGAAAGTATGCGGGGTGCTGGAATTGAAGAAAATAATCGTGGTGCTGGAATGGAAAAAAGTAAGCGTCGTGCTGGAGCGGAAGAAAGCGTAGAGCTGTAACTGCTGGGAATAAGTAAGTGTTGGTGCTGAAACGGCAGGCTGAGCACCTCGCACACAAAACTCATTTAACATCGTTGCATTTGCAAGCACGCTAAATAAATCATTCACACGATTATAATATTTGATCTAGAATGTAAGAGTAATGTTTAATTTTGAAGCAATTTGATCATAATTTAAATGTGACTGTGGGTGGAACGGTATCGAGATTCTAAAATACTCTGAGGTCAATCTCATCCTAATTTTTTATATTGCAGAAAAATTTGAAACTTTCAAACAGTAAATTGAACTACTGCAATGATTTTGTGAAGTTGACTGTGATTGAGACATATTGAGACTTCAGTGAGAGATACCAGAGTGTTGGTTGTGGCGAATCCCTTGTTCAAGAGCTGTATTCAAATCATTCGATTGTATACGGCAATCACAGTTGTGAAGATACACACGACCATTGTCCATACAATCATCTAGTCGTTTTTTCCTCTTTCCTACGTTCTTTCCCAAAATTGATGGAATTTTAAAATTATTCTCCTAAACACGTTCACGTCAGTAGCAAAACAAGTGTGAATCAGGGACAACAGTTCTTTCTTCATTTGTGTGACCATGAACGATCCGATCATTTTACGTGAATAGCTTAAAAATATGCGAGTAAACCAAATTTCTCTGAATTTCATATTTTAGGACCCTAAATCTTGGTAAGCGAGAATTTTTGAAGCATTTTCCTAATGCCTTGGTTGTATCCATTATCTCTAGTTAATGGGTAGGTAAATAATTTTAGGTATTTTAAGTTGCTAATTTAAATCATTGATCAAATAATAATAAAATATTCCCATGGTTCTTAAATTAATCGCCATCACGTCTTTGACATGATATGAGACTACCCAAAAGTTGCACTGTGGGAAACTTTTTTTTTTTGAAAAAGTTAAGAACCCATTGATATTGTCTCTAGTTCTCCATGTGGGTTAAAATGCTATTGACTTCTAGAAATGCGCAGTCATTTGAATCTTTTCCAATTAGATGGGTCGAAACAGTTAAATAATGAAAAATTGGGAGTCATCCCGTGGCCGTTGAATGTCGTCTGATTGCCGTTGACAGAAAAGTTTTAGATATTTACGTGAAAAATTAGTATCGTTTGAGTTGCGGTTGTTCTACTGGTTTATTGAACTGATGCTGTTTTTAGGTAAGTCACTGATCTTTTGAGCGCCTCATAGTCTTGAAGATGACTTAGAAAAGCGTACTCTTCCGGCGAGTACGAAACTAGCTAGTGTGTAAACGTTTTCTAAGCAATTTAAATGCATCGTCGTGTATTGACTAGCTGAGAACAAAGCGTGTACTTTAGACCATTAGACTGGGTTGGATGTGGAGCATTTCTTCAGTTTCTTCTTTGCACAACTAAATTGATGAATTCCTTTGGACCGCTAACTGAAAGGTTTCGCAGGAGCTGGCTCCCCTCAGTCAATGCGGAAGATGATGGCGCTCGCAGAAGCCAAAACGAAACCATACCACGGCCCCAGGCCTTCCTCCACACCTTCATCGGGAACGACCGGAGCCCTTCATTCCCCCGGCCCATCTCCGCGCATCGCTCGTCGAGGGCCAACTGGTAAGGGAGCTCAATACTGCACTTCATGCTCCTATCGTCTTGAGAATGCTCGGTACGTGACAAGACCCACGAATTCAAAGGATTTCCACGCACACATTTTAACTCGAAGATGTCATGTGCCATTATTTTCAGAATTTCTGCTCTCCTTCACTCTGATTTTGGCAGCTTTCCAATGTTCTGCAGTTGCTACATGTGTGATTTTACTAATATGTTAGAAAAAAGTCGTAAATGATGTTTCGAAATTCTTGGTACAGTAATTAATCACTCAAAGGAGTTCCTTGAAAAGTTTATCCCTGTTTTATGTTTCACAGCATGTTGTCAATCTCTGTGCCCTTGCTTCTTGAGTGCAAACATTATTAATAATTATTATAATTGTGGTTTTGAGTTCTGCTTTGATTTACATGTCCATTCAGATCGAATAACGTTCATTTGAACAATTTCTTTGTTTTTTCTTGCTGTACCAAAAACAATGACTTAAAATTTAATTAAAATCTTTAATATTTTTCTCTCCTTGGAACGAACACCAATTTCATCTTGCGGTAATCTTGTACCCGTTACGTGCATTTTAAAAATTCTGCAGTTCTTCTGGAATATATTCGAACGCAGCCAGAATGTAGAAATATTCCCTTCGCAAAGTCAATCAAATTTAACCGCACTAGTTTTTTGAAATGGCTGCAGAAAGTAATTCGAGTTAGCTACTTTTCTAAAGACTATTCTATTTTCAACTACTGGTGTAACATCACTCGTATACGCCTTGCCTCTGGTTAACCGTTGCATCGAATTTACTCTTTTGTCTTGGATGGGGCTTGTCGTACTTAGAGACGTACGAGTTAAACATTCAATTTGCCTAAAATTACCAAGAGCATCGAGTTTATCATGAGGAACATTGAGCGCTTGCAAAAACTTACTGGGCAGCCTTACGAGGACACATGCAGCATTTTGTTTCGAAGCAATTGAATGTTCTGCCATGTGTGACAGGGGCCCTTGCAGGCGGTCTGGCCACCATAACGACATCTCACCTCAACTCGGCCACTAATCTCGCCAACTCGAGTCGACCGAACCATGAGCGTTCTCACTCTGACACTCCCGCTCTGCCTGTAGACCTCAGTGCTGAAAGCTCTTCTGTAACCACCCTCTCCAATATTAGAAAATCCCACACCCAAGGTAATGCTAAACCTTCCCTTCGCTGCACGCTCAATCCTGTTTCTATGCATTCATCCTCGCATTTTTCTCGGAATGACATTACGAGACAAAGACCAATTGCGTATTTTAAGCATCAACCGATTTCGTCTAGTTTAAAAGCACAAGCTTCCTTTACTTCTGTCCTTGTACATAATACGAACTCTAAATTTACTCAGTCTAAACTCGTCTCTTCTAACAATACTGACTTGACCGATGAACAACTCAAGGAATTTGTTCCGTACATTGCTTTAGCTACTAGTTTAATTCCCACTACCTCTACTGTTTCTCCTTGCACCACAACTTCTAGTTGGACCTCTCCAGTGTATGCGGTGTCGAATTCCATTTCATGCTCTAACCATATTGCTTGCAGACTTGATTTAATGCACGTATCTCCGGAATCACTTCATTCTTGTAGCATGGAAAATTTTAGCTGCGGTCAAACACTTATTTCAAGTTGCAATAACGATTTAACTCTCTCGGACGTGAATGAAGCAGCGTTGCTGCATCAATCATTTTTAACACCTCCAGCTGGAAGATTTAATGGCAATGACGGAACTTACTTTTTACCCTATTATAAGGGCTCTGCATTTTCCCTCCCTGGCACACTAAATGAAGAAACTCCGGAGACAAGGTGTACTCATGTTAGACGATTTTCTGGCAGTGATATTGCTTCTGAGCTTGTTGAATGTAAATCTAACGGAACTAATTTGGCCGAAGAAAAGTTGCCTGACGTTAAAAACTCCAACTTTAATTACTTATTAGAAGGAGAAGTTTCAAAACCACCGCGATACGCGTGTTCTCACCGTTTTAAAAGTCTTGGTAAGGACGGTCGCCTGAAGCGTTTTCGAAAACAAATCAAATCTTTGCTAAAATTTAGGCAAGTCCATGATTCACCAGCAACTATGGCCCGAGTTGATTTATCTTCGGTGGCCGAAAATGACGGAAATTTTCATGTAAATAGCAATGATGAAGCGCTAGAGCGTTCGTTTTATGTTCTTGAATCTTCAAGTAGCTCTAATAATATCTCAAATATACCCGGAACTCCGGAGCTGTATCACTTAAACCCAAGTTCTTCAGAGACTAGTTTATTGAGAAACGAGTCTCATGAATTTGAGGACTGTTTAGCTGCCGAGGGAGAGTTTGGTTCGCTCAAAACATTTGGTCCGAACTTAAGTTGTGGGAGTATGTACCAGAACACTTTCGAGTGTACTGACCCAAGTAGAAATCCCACTTTGAATAGCTTAACTAAATTCAATAATAAGAGCAGTACTCGCGTAGTCTCAGAACCATGTTCGAAACGCGAGTTCAATTTGTCTCATGACGTATTGGGATACCACTCGTATGAAGGCAGTAAATTATCTCTCCTTCCTAACGAAAGTGCGAACTTTTGTTTCTCTTTCCCTTCAAATGCCTCAGTTGATTGCGTGTTCAGCACTACTGACCACGCGATATCGTCTCTCCTACCCGTAACAGAACTGGCTGAATCACATGATAGTATTGAAGAGCTACGCTGTTGTAGAAGTGTGCCCTACAGTAATTTATGTTCAGATATTGATTTAGAATCAAATTCAAATTTTTGTTCATTTTCTTCATTACCCTCATCCCCACTCCACAGGCAGTTGTCTGATGTTTCTCCTTGCTCTTTCGAACGTGATGCAGTTGTTTATGGAGAATATTTGGACGGATTTCCGTATCGACCCATTACTATTGTAGGAATTGATGATGATGATAGGAATGAGACTCGAGGACTTAATCAATTGTTTGTTCCGGAAATACACACAGGAGCTGAGAAGTACTCCACGCATCTTTACGATCCATCGTCAAAGTCAGCGCCAGAAATTGAAACAATTAAAAAGTTGAAAAATGAGTCAAGAAATAACGTTGATTATGACAAAAAGCGAGACCGCAGTACCAGCGTAACTCAAATTTCAACTGTCAACAAAAAACTGAGTAAACCCAAACGTCATCTCTCAGCTCATCTTTCATCCGTGACAAACAGGGTTCGAATGAAATATCGATCCCGGCCATCACGAGGCACTGAGGGTGATGGCGAGGATTTCCCATGCCCTGATGGATCGAACACTCCTAGAGTCTTGACATCACTTGTTCGCTATCCTAGAAAGGGTCACTCTAAGAAATCTGAAATATCTTTCAGCTCAGAAAGACTCGATTCGGTTGAAGAATGCGGTATTTCAAACAGGAGTCCATTGCCAGAAAATGTTTTCATTGCTGAGGAGAGTGAGGATGACCTCGACAATATAGAACTTGGGTGTAAACTACCGGATGTCACTCACTTCAGTCAAAGCTTAGATTTGCGTACGTATTTCTGATTATCTTGTTTTGAATTCGATGGTGCGAGCAACTTGGCTCGTTGTTAGAGAGTTATATTTGTTGGGCTATTTGATTATATTGAGCACTGCGCAATTCGGATTGTACTCGTGGTTTCCAATAGTACATCTCGGTCACGAATAGTTCTAATTTCGATGTAGAATAGTTTGTATCAACGAAGGAAGTGTAGCATCTTGGGAGGTAAAGCCTCGTATATTCTATTTATAATTCAACTGCCACAAGCTGAATTCCACTCTGACATTCCATGCGCTGGGACACGTTTTCGTCTGAGAAATTTTAGACTGATATAAAGACCATCATGACCTCTGCAAGACAGTGCTTTATAGAAGTCCGTTATGCAGGGTGATTGCACAAACCCAAACGGGCACCATCAGCGAGTTAGCTGTCTTTGCTTCTAATTTGAACATATATTACCGTTAATTATGTCTTACATTTCCACCATTGTCATCAAATCCATGAGACCTGTTCTACAGAAACTTGCCATGGCACTTCGAAGTATTGTTCCTTTCTCACTAATTAGCTATGTGATTTTTTGTGTTCTTCACTTCTCTGTGTGCGTTCATTTTCAGCACTTATCCTCTCGTTGGCATCTGTTGAGTGGCAAAAAAAAATATTCGGAAGTAAGCACTTCCACTCAAATGTTAGTTGGCATAGAAAGATGGAACGCAAGACCACTTGAAAAAACTTATATAGCATAATTTGATTTATAGGTGTTTCAAATATTTTTCTTTCATCTGATGTTTGTTTGCGTTACGCCTCTCTTTGCCAATTAATATTGAAATTATAAACGTTTACTATTGGCCAATTTTCTGTGTCTAAAATTTCACTGAACTTTGAATGATCTTCTGTCTTTTCAATTTTTGGGTTCACCGACATTTTCAAGGAGTCCTAACTAACAGTTATCATTTGCATGAGAATTATTAGCGGGCAGAGGTAATTTTTTACTGTAACTGCTGACCTTTCTCTCCTTTAGTTAGTGTAACTACTAACTGCAGCTATTCATGTATCCTTTCACTGTTATTGTTATCATTCGTTCTCAAGTTTCATCACGTAGCATTTAAACTTGAATATGCTAGTGACATCTGGCCATCCCTCTGAATGCTTATTTACTTACGGCTAGGTGACCAATTTCTCCTTGCATGCGGGCGTCTGGAATTTTTGCGCAGGTAATCTGCCAACTTATTTTTGGCAAGTTTTATCGATGTGCTTTTCAGATTTTCTGGATGTAATTTTTCTATCGATTTATTTATTTATTTTTTTTTGTGATGTGTGGGTTCGTTGAACAAAGTTCAAACTACTGTTAATTTGAAAGATCTCAAGCTTCATCGACGTGGTGGTCTCCCAACCCTTTTTTGTGTTCACTGTGTTGAAATATTATAGTTATAGTTAAGTAAAACACATTCTCACAGAGTGCCAACGATATGCTGCACTAAGACGCCGTTACTTCGGTCAGAGCGAGGTGGTGATGAGCGAGTTACTGGGAGACTCTGGCCCGGTTGAATTGGGGGGAGCCCTCTATAGGTTTCTCCAAGAAGCTGACTTATTCTATGTAATCTAATCTCCCATGAGTTATAAATTATAAAGACCATGTAAATTAATAGTGATGCCAGTTACAATTTTAGTTTAAATTGTACTTGAAATGTAATATGCTACTGCGACTCACTGTGCGGAGCACTTGTTAGTGGTAACGGTGGTTAAACAATTACAATAATAATAATAATATAGTTAAGTAAAAGCTGAAGCGTCATTCTCGGTTGGGCCAAATTTGCTTGTATTATACTATTCTGGTAGAGCAAATCCGACCACTCGCTGTAATTCTCAAGAGTAAGTTAGGCATCAGTATTTGTGGATGATAATTACTTGGCCACAAAAGATCAGATAGGTGCACTCTTACAGCTTCTCTCTGAAGGTGTTCAATTCAGCATGCATCATTCTAGAGTGCAATAGACACACAGCGATATGCATAGCCTTGGTAATGGAAATAAAGGCTGCGTATTGTTGAGACTGCCACTCTTTAGCAAAACTACTCCAGCAAGTGGTAGCGGCATTTATCACTTGCTTCAGGTTATGCAGGGAATGCCGTTTGTTACAGTAATATCAGAAGTACGAAAGCACTGTGGCGATACAGTTGCCGACGTCTTCCAGTGGTTTTTCAGACTATTGCAACAATTTTAGTACTCTTGACATTAAAGTATATTTATTTTTGCTGGATCATTTTATCAAAGGAAATTTCGAATAGATTTAGTAGGCTTAGAAAAACGCAAAGCAAATGAAAATACAATGCCCTCTAAAAGAAAGTAGAATGTTTTCTTAGGATTGTTAGTTCCTTTGGCATAACCCGTGTACAGTCATTATGGAAACCGCAACTAATTGAAATTGCTAGAGTTTGCTGCTAAATTGTGTATTTAGCTTGGTACGCAGCGAAAAAACTTGAAAATTTACGCTCTTGATGCTAGCCGTCTCTCGAGCGCTGTTTGAAGTACTTAGTACTGTTATTGCAATGCCAGATTCTTTGTTGCTGTCTTGAAGGTCGTGTGCGTACTATGATTTGATTATTGTGTTGGAACAATAATATGCTACTGATTTCAAGACATCAACAACTCACATTTTTCCATTTAATGGATATACTAATAATTATTATCCAATTTGCCCCTTAAAGAAACGTGCATTCTCTGTACCTTTTGCGCTGCACGCGGCCTTGATCTGCCAATGCACTCTTCTCTCCCATTCATATGGTTGATTTGGCTAGTCACCCTCAAAATAAATTTCGCTAATGATGCGTGGAGAATATCAAACAATTTACCTCCATGCTCTTATCATGGACCATGTTAGCTATGTGACGCCTTTTGACATAACTCATAATTTTGTTCATTTAGTATAAAAACTAGACAAGATAATTATTGATAATGATGTCAAGATTTGAAATAACTCTGATTCCCCTCAGGAGAGTACTACTATTGTATCCATGGGAATTAACACTCCTAGGGAGAAAATGTGTGATCGCCCGAGCTGAGAGTTAGGTAGGCTTTCTTTTTGCTGAAATAAAACGTTTGTTTTATTATGTCAAAGATCATTTCGGTTCACTGCTCTCCTGTTTATCAGCACCGACTACTTTCTTCTTCAACTTTTATATTCTTTCATAAACTTCTTTCTAAACTTACTGTATCTATGCCCCTTCTGCATAGATTCTGCGTTCCCTGATCTCCATACTGAATCGTGCTTTCCTCCTTCCTCTCTTCAGAACGCTTTTTTTTTTAGCGGTTTGGGAGGCTTAAACTAACATCTAATCTAATAACTCTTAGATCTAACTATCTATTAATTAGATTATCGGATCCTAAGGTTTTCGTTCAACTAATAGCATGCACGGTTGTGGGACGCGACTCGGAAAAATGCTCATTATAGCACGGTTACCGCATGTTTTAAATGATTAACATTATAAAAAATATTTTGACTGAATTTTTTTTCGGTGAATTTATAACTGAGTCAACCCTTAGGAGGGTTCAAATTTGGTATCTATGGGAATCAGGGTTCCCAAGAACAAGATGCGAGGTTCTGAGCTGAGGGTTGGATAGGTATTTTTTTTGTTGATATAGAGTAGATTTTTATTCTATTGTCGATCTTTTTTCGGCTCACTGTTGTCTTAGCTTCCGACACCTACGTTCTTCTTTAACTTCAATTTTGTTCCACTAACTTACCTCCTAACTTGATATGTCAATGCTCAGAAGTTCTTGTGTGGGAACACCTTTAACGCATGATTTTACGCATACTGCGTAAAAATAAAATGTTAGTTGCGTGTTTTCATACTGGGCTAACTAATGTACTTCTTAAATCGAAGCCGGAGATAGAGCGTATAATTTTTTATGTATGGAACGTTTTCATGATTTCACGATTACGTTAGGTTCTCCACAGCAGAATAGTACTGCGATATAAATCAAAGTGCATTTTCATTAATACGAAATATTTCTCACAGGTTCTATGATCAGCAACGAGAGCGCAGCGGTCAGTCAATGCGAGACTGACTCCGGCATTTCGACGCACTACGACGGCCACAGCTCGCACTCGCTGGACACCAACGAGCCCCATAGTGGCGGCAAATTTTTACCTCCCTCGCCTCCTGCTCACCACAGAAGATATTCCCAGCAGCCTGGTGAGTTGCCGTGCCAGTTCTTTATGAGGATATGCTAACTTAGATGTCCAAGATTGTTAAGCGCTTCCATTTGTGAGATGCGGAGATCTACCATAATTTTTCCCGTGAAATCTTGACTGCGAAATAAAATTAAAGAAAAGTACGTAGTTTCTCAAACACATCACCGCCTGCCTGAACTGAAGCGCTAGTCTAGGGAGAGAACATGTGCAGTTGAATACGCGCAAATTTCCTTTCATTTCTTTAATAGTATACGGAAAATATTTGCATCTTATTAAACGAGTTTCACAATAGTTTTCTCTGTGCTATTTACTAGTTCGATTATAATTGGCTGGAAGTATAGTTGGTCTGGAACAATAGTTGGTGTAGAACAAAGAATATTATTTCTTTCACTGAAAATCTTCAAATATTTAATCTCTCGAAACGTCACTCTCTCACCAACTAGCCAACCGCCAAATGACGAGTGCTTGCCGATCAGTACTTTTCACATTTCACGATTCCCCGAGTTACTGAAGAGCATTACCATTCCTCATATAACCAGTATCACTTCGACCTGTGCAAGATCTTAAAACGTAAAAATTGAAGCGTTATTTTATACTATAGACATACACTTGATTAATCTTCCAGACGGTTGATTTTTCATCTAGGTAATTCGATGACATTTTTTCCTTACTGCCCAACCTTACGTTCCCTACATTCGTTAACTGTTCGTTGATACTATATGTTGATCAGTACAGTATTTTTCAAAATCTTGGTTCTCACGGTTTTCGTAACCAAGCTGCGCAAATTGATCATTTTAATGTGGGTGTATTCCTCTGGGTTTAAAATATTAGTAATCCATAACCTACGCGAGCTTTTTATGTAGCTCGACGTCATCCGTGAAAATCTTTCATGCATTTAAGCCCAAGTAACTTCTTCGCCACGCATGCATAAACTTTAGGCAATAATAAGTTGAAGCTTGATCTGATTTCTTCGCCTCATTTGCTCGCATGTAGAGTCCAAGTACGTTAGCTAGCATTGCAGTGCAAGAAATACTTACCTGGTGTCTTGATTATTGTGGTTGTGTTGCTTGATCTTTGAATGTACTCTGCTTCTACTGATTATTTCAGAGATTCAGTGGTGTGCCTCTGTGCATGCATTTACTTTCGTAGTCTCTCTCTGGTGTGACAATTATGTATAGCTTCCTGCATTGGTCCCATGTCGTTGCCTTTGCTCCTTTCGTGCTATTTCTAATACACTGTCAACTTTAGGCTCATATTAGTTTGTGTGGTAATTGCAATTCTTTAGTTACGACGGGTGTTGCTGTGAAACTAAGCGGTTCAAGTTTCTGTTAGAAATTACGACATTGTGCGTCCTATTATTACGTACTAGTCCACCCCCCTTTATTTGAAATAAAAAAAGGACGAAATGAGAGAAAAGCCGTAAGAAATGAAAAAATACCATCTCTCGAGAGTTGATGAGGCCGCGTGAACACGGCCCGTCAAAATATATAGGACTGGAGCTTGTATCACAGATACGCTCATCACACACTGCAGGTTGGCTTCGGACAGACAGAGAGACGGACGGACGCGGCTCTTATTATAGTATAGATTGTTACTGTCACTGGTGTGCTTATGGGATTCAGTGTTTTTGTGGCTGTACTTTTCATTTTACGGTTGTGTTGTAAACTCCTCCTTCGTACGATCATTATATTTCCGTTTAGTACGAGGTATTTAGGAAATACCTCGTTTAGTTAAAAGCATAAGAAAATATTACAACAAAAATAAAAAACCATAACTTGTTTAATAAGAACTATTAAGTGTAACCCCAATACATACTAATAATATGTACAGTGTATTTTCATCTATTATTTATTTAACTTTTACTTTTACCTGCTCCTTTATTAATCGTTTTCTATAGTTTTTGAAGAGGTATGAAAATTTTTGTTGGAATACGTACACTATCTTGAAAATATATGGAGCACGAATATTATTTTTTCGAACTATCGATTATCGCCATTTATTTATCAATAGAATTTAGGTTAGGTCTCATTGAAAGCCATGATGGAGCAATAATTACGGTTTTGCACGGCATGTAGCTTACGATTCTGATGTTCATGGTCATAATCTTGCTTGACTCTGCGTCATCGGCCTCACTCAAAATTTGTTCGTGTACACTGCTCGCCCCGAAAGTTTGGCACTTCCTGATAAAATGTAGGTATAATTTGAGAATATTTACAGATTTCTTCTAAACAGACTTAAAGATAAAGAAAATAGGAACAATTGAATTTAGTGTTATTTGTAGCACGTGCTGCACCTGCCCTCTCATCGACGACAAACGTGAATAATTTCTTCGAGAACACCTACAAAACAAGCATTTATCTTAGACAAAGGAAAGGTTATAAGTTTGCACCAGATTTGAAATCCGCCAGAGAAGTGTCTCAAGATGGTCATAAGACTTAGGATTGTGAAAAAATGATTGCTTGGTTGAAAATATTGGTGAAGTGTAGACATTTAGTGGTCAAGGTAGCGGAGCTGAAAACTCGTGACAGGTGTTCTCTGAAGCGATTGGCGAAAGAAAAGCGGCGGGAAAGGGTTAAGCAGTTAGTAGGCATGTTCATCGGAGGTCCTAAGAAAATTTCTGTTATATCCATTCCCCAAGAAATAAAAGAAATGGATTTAACGAGTGGCGTCGGCATCAGAAAAGTGAATTAAACGAAAAGGCTCCAATTTGCGAGAGACTCCAAAAACTCGTCTGTAGAGCAATAGAAACGCATCCAATGGTCAGATGGATATAGGTTCACCTTGTTTCTGGAAGATAGTTACGTAAAGTTAGACAGAGAGCGCTTTAAGCTTTGGATTCCTTCATTCATCACTCCAACAGTACTGGCTTCAGAGGGCAGCGCAATGATCTTGGGTGCTTCACATGGTCGGGATTTGGTTCAATAACCTTGGGTTGTAACAAATGCAATCTCACGTGTTTTTGAACATCCCAGGGGATCAAGTATACCCGTTTATGGATTTTTATTTTGTCAATTGGTCCAGTGTTTCAAAAACGAGCAACGCTCGCATTCACTGGGCTCATGCAGCCGCATTATGAAAGATAATTTTCTCATGGCCTCCATAGTTAATTGATTCAAGCCCATCCAAAAATTTGTGGGACCAATTGAAGACTGAGCTGCGAGCTCCAATGCCTTTCTCATCTTCGTTAGATCTTTCTTAGGACAAATATTTGGTCAGATTATTCGCCCAATATTGTAGAATCTGCCTAATAGATTGAAAACTCGCATCAATGAAAAAAGCAGCCCAATGAACCATTTAACTTGATTGTTTCCATGACATTCGCATTTTTTTAGAGGGCTACAAAGTTTTCGGGCCGATTAGTTAAGTTCCAAATCGTCAGATTTCATTAATGTTTTCATTTTCTATCCCCTTTCATTCTTCCTCTCGTAGAACATCTTTGTTTTGGTTAGGAAGACTTAAAAACTAACTTTAATGTAACATAATCTTTGTGAAGTTTTCTTTCTTTATTTTGATCAATCTTTCATTTTCAGTATTTTATTCAGAAATGAAATTTAGTGGTTTTTTCCATTTCATAGCGGGTAAAAACCATCACACGAGCATTAACGTCTTATAAATACGTTGGAGTATCGGGCATCGTTGTATGTATGCTTGATTTCTCCTCTAACTGTAAATCTCATTTTCTTGTGTAATCCTACTATGCCGCTGAGTATCAAAATACAAGCGAGTGTGCGGATAAGTTAATAATGGTAATCAATAATGGAAAGTTGGATGAACTCGCGTCAGAACTGTCGTGGTTACGTGTCTGTCTAATCTATATTCATCTCAGTATTGATAACATATAAAATGTCCTTCTTACTCAGCAGTATGGAGGAAATTATAATTATTTCGTTTCGAAATGTTCACAATAATTTACTAAGCTCATGATCTGAAAGATGAATGTCAGTTTGTAGTATATACTAAACGTTATTAAACGTGAGACTCTCAATCAAATGGATCTTTAGTAACGTACATCTGCCTTTTTACGCCATAATATAGCTTTGTATATCCATTTACTGTTGTTATTGAATTCATCGTATCCTCTTCCAGAAGTTCTAGTGTTTAATACTTGATAATTGCCGTATGATGTTTTGAGAGTGAAAAGTAACGTTCAGCTATAGTTAAATTAGTGCTTGGCGTTACAACTACTTGTAGTCACGTGGAAGTCGAATCAAATACCAGCTAAAGTCACGTTTAGCTATTGTTAAAGTAATGCTTGGGATTACAGATACCCGTAGTCTAAAGAGAGTCGAATAAAATACCACCTTTCGTACATCGTTCATTGCGTTTTCCTGTCTCATACTTTATGCGCCAGACCACTAGTGGTGGTTGGCTTTGACCTCATGCTACCGCACGCTATTGTATGGTGTAAAACTCCTACCCAGTTCTATCGATTTGCATTTGCATTGCCGAATTTTTGGATTTGATTTCTGCTCGAGTGACTGGAGCTCGTGAATGGCATTCTATGATGGGATTCGTCGAGGTTTCCAGAAGTTTAGGTGGAGAGCACGTTAGAATGATAGCATGGGTGTTCCCAGATGCACGGAGACACAGGCCGCCTTTCCTGAACGCTGTAGCTGTTCTTCCTCCTCTTCCTCTCGCTACATCTCCTCCAGGTAAGACTTGTTCCATTCTATATGCTCTGCTCAAGCTTCCTACTCTGCCGAGTGAAAGTTATTCAGCTGGTCCTATCTAGTGGATCTAAGCATATGCACTGTTGCACACCTACTGAATCCTACTTACTAAATAACATCGATTGGGCTGCTTTTTCGCTTCATGGTGGTCTGGCACAGGCTTGCGGTGACAGTCATGTGTTACGTATCGAAATGACGCGGCTTAGTTTTTGAATTATTGAATCACTCGTTAAAACCTTTGTAAAACTGCGAATGAGTTTTATTCCGTTTAAGCTGAATCAACTTGCTTAAATTTATGAACTTTACGTACGTGCTAGGATCAATTGATGTTTTATGGCAATTCAAATATCGAACTTCATCGAAACAGAACGCCTTTGTATCTCAGAGTGAGTGTCCTCCGAGATTTCCTTTTCTCCTGCCTTATCAAAATCCTAATTACCAATTTTAAGCCTGTGCACTTATTCAACTTCCCACCGTACATCATTTTGGTAAACAAATGCGTATTCTGCTGCTGTGCAATGAAATTGAAGTCACTAGTGGAACCTTGAAAATTCACCCTGCTGCTGTGCACTTGACTTCATTTCAGAGCTTCTGGTTTCTTCCATTGTCTGTTCGCGTGCTTGCTTCTTAATGTATAGTTAATAACTTAACTTCCTGTGATTTTTCCTTCACTATTTTATCAACTAAAATAAATTGCTTTTGCGTTTTCTGACACTTACCATAGTGGAATTTCTTTAATTTTTATCCTCTTCGTCTTACAGCATTCTCAATAAAAGAAGACTTGTTTTTGAATAGGTGGTCATTTCCAGCTCATAACGCGCGTAGATAAGAAGTAGAATTTGCGTTTCTTGCTTTTACTAACGTTGAACTGCTTCATTTATAACTTTTAGATTTGCTTTCCTCAATTGTTGTGGGGCTAGTATATTTCTTCCTTTTTTAAAACTTAGATTATGTTTTCCCTTCCGTAGATTCTACATCAAGTGTATGAATAGCGGACGTAAGTTATGTTGAGCTGGCATCAACTTGCTTTGCTTTTATTTGGGTTCAAATGTTCCTGTGATGAAACCCCTTACGAGGATACTATTTTTGTGTCGATAGGAATTGTCACTCCTATGGGGAAAATGTGAGGTCCGTAGCTGAAGTTTAGGTAAGCCTTCTTTGTATATAAATGGCATAGATTTTTGTTTGATTAGGGACAGTTTTTTTCGGTTTTCTGCTCTCCTGTTTTTGAGCACGTGCTACTTTCTTGTGTGACTCTTACGTTATTTCACTTCAAACTCCTTCCTCAGCTTACTGTTTCTATGCGCAGGGGATTTTGTGGTAGAAACATACCTTATGCTTAGATTCTGCGTTTCTTAACTCCATACCAAACGATGTTTTCATCCTTCCTCTCATTGAAACACCCTTGTTGCCGTTGAGGTAGCGCAAACTAACTTTTAAACTAATCTAATCCTGTGATGAAATTCAAGACTTAGCTCTGCCCGAGTGTGTTTCCTAGTCGCGTCTAAGGATCCGTTAGCCCCGCCATTCAGTTTTTCGTTTTTCAGAATAAATTGTCTGTTTGTTTTATGCTGTGAAGTGTATGTTGTTATGTACCTGTTCGTGTGCAGTCGAAAACATGTTGATGTAGATTTAGATTTTGCGTGTACAAATTTCACTTTAGCAGATGAATTTTATTGCATGCTGAGTGCATAAAAATGTGTTGACGATCATTTTCATGTCTGATTGTAGCATGTTGTATGGTTTTATAAAATTATACACTCTTCCTTAACTGGCTTGAAATTTGAATGTTTCGAAGTGAATTTACTATGAAAGCAGTTGTTTGTACTTTGTTTTTTTAGCTATTTCTGCGAGATTGTAGGGTATATCGTGTTAGCCGTCATTAAATGGAGTTGATATTTGACTGCGTCGAGTGTTTATTTGTCAGGCATCACATTCCTTCAATTTAGATTGTGCACATTTGTTTCCTTAGTATTTAATATTCATTTTATTACCCTTTCACAAGATTATTGAATAGCAATAGGAGTAAGCGGTGCTTGTCACACGCCCCTCTGGTATCGGTTGAATTGCTTGATTGTTGGTGTGTCTTTATTTTACAATTGGAAGGCATTTATGCAGAGTGTCGTAACCCACAAAACACAGAATTTAAGGACACTCAAGTTAAAGGCGTGGTGTTCATCGCAGGGTTGCCTAACCGGCTTTTCCTTGCGAAGAGACTATCTAGGAACTAGGTCACTCTGCCTGAATGACATTTACGCCGCTATGAGGTGAAATTATCACTTAATCCACTCTGCCAGTTTTGACCTCTGATTTGTGGGGTAGGACACTCTGCATATTTGCTCTCCAATTGTCCGCGGCGTGCTATTGAGTGTCATCGTTAGAAAGTTCTAATTAATTTTATTTATTCCTAAAAAATTATCTACTTTAGTATCGTACAGTAAAGGGCTTTCATTTCGATGTAGCGCGTACCCGAAAAGTCATTTTAAAATTTGAGGTGGAGTGACTGTATTCAGCATTCTTCAAATATCACTTTTGAGCTTGAAAAATATAACGAAATACTTTCTTCTCTGCCATTTTTTTTCTCAACATGATTAATGACTCTAAACTCATCTTGAAGTCAGGAGATTAGGTTTGACACTAGCCGTTTAAATAATTCGAACTGCATTACGTAGAGTTAAGAAAAATCTCACTCAGGCGAACACAACTATTCTAGCTATGAAAATCGGATCTCCCAAAGGAAGGCGAGGTCCTGAGCTGATGGTTAGGTTAGCCTTGGTTTAAAATAGTATGGGTTTCGTTTGGTTATGAACCATCTTTTTTCGGTTCACTTCCGTCCATTTTTCAGCACCTATTACTTTCTTTTGCAACTTTTATCATGTTTCAGGAAGTTTTTTTAATCTTGCTGTTTTTATGCTCAGGGTGTGGGGACACATCTTGGGCATAGATTTCCCATTCCCTTTATTCCCTGCTACATGATGTTTTACTCTTTTGGGTACACCCTGGCTGTTGTTTGGGAAGCTTAAACTAACTTTTTCATCTAATCTTAAACTAAAATTAAGCGTTTTTTCTATGAAAATCGTGAGTTTCGTCCCTCGTTAATTGTCTGTTTTCGTGTGAAGGCTGTCCTCCGCGACGCCGTGGCGGCAGCACGGCGGTGCCGCCCGACTACCCGTGCACGCAAATGCGGCTCATGCAGCAGATGGGGAGGGCCATGTCTCACGACGCCGCCGTGCAATACTACCACAACCCCGTGCCCGTCGGGGCCGACTCGCACCACATGGCTGTTCCTGCTGCCACTCATCGTGGTGCGTATCAAATATGGTTTTAAATAATCTTATTGGGGTTTTAAAATATATCAGACAATTTTTTATAAATCAAAGGAAGATTATTTTGGAACTGAAGTAACCGTTTGGCTCATGTGTCCAAATTCAAGGGCTGCTCTGAATAAATATTTATTATGGGTAGTCTGGGAACCTTATTAGCCTTCTTCTTTCCTCAGGTAGCCTGGACGAACTATCCGAAGCCAACTATGCAAATCGAGAACCCTAAATGTTTGGTCTGATCTGTGATGTGTGCGTAGGTGCAGATTGTCGATTTTTAAATAGATTGAGGGGAATGTGGAAGACAAATGCTTCTGATCATGTTTTAGAGTCGGTGCATATTTGAAAAACTCGTTCGTCTTTAACCCCTTGCCTACCAAAACTCAATCAGTTTGGGGAGAAGTTCTCAGGTATAAATGTTGTCAGTACCCTGAAATATTAGTGATATTGCCATAGTGTGGGTTTTTTCTACATTAGCCGGTGCTTATTTTTTTAAATGAAATATTATGCTTCTTTAAAAATGTATGCTTGGCCAGATAAATCTTTGATGCCAAAAATATGGTCGAAAAGTCAGAGAAAGGATATCAGTGGAGTATTTTTTGCCTGAACTTATCAGTAAATCAATGTACATGTGGGAAAAAAAAATTTGCTCAACTTAAAAATGGTATTAAATGTGTTGCACAGATCATGTACGTAAGCTCAGAGGGAATCAATCGCAAATTATTTGTGCAAGACTTCTGGATTGTCTAAAAACATGATTATATGAATGCTATCAATTACCCTAATTTCAATTTTGTCATTTAGTTCATCTTCCCTACTACTTGAATTCCTGTCAGGGGGATACAACTATTTTATCTATGGGAATTAGCGTTCCCAGGGGGAAAATGTGAGGGCCCAAGCTGAGAGTTGAGTAGGCGTTCTTTTTGTTGAAATAAAATATTTTTGTTATGTTAGGACCACCTTTTTTGGTTCACTGCTGTCCTGTTTTTCAGCACCTACTACTTTCTTCTTCAACTTCAATCCATTCCAAGCGCCCAAATTTTGAGGTGATCTATATATAGTAGCTGCCGCTGTTGTGGACAGTCGCTTCTCCTCGCTATGCATAGTCGCGCTGCTAAATGGAAGGAATGAGCTTGTGACTACATATAGTTTCTGCCGCTTGATAGGGTCAAGTTGGACCCAATTTTTTTAAATAAATGAATGAAAACGGCATATTTATTACTTTACTTATAATTATTGTACATAAAAAATGACGGAGTCATCAATTCTAATTTGAATAATTTCTGAAGTAAAGACTTGGTTTTGATTTTTATTTTTTATCCGTATCGACGTTTTTTATACTTGAGTACTGACGTAAAAATAATAAGTATGTAGCTAGACCACATATATGTGTTTTTACGATCACAGATGGAATGGTACATCTGAAAATGATAACTGATTTCTCAGATAAAAAGTCGAAAGCTCGAGCAGAATGTATAAGAAGTGTTTTGCTAACAAAAGGATGCAAGATTTTTAAAATGAAATTATTACTTTAATTATTATTAGAGAAGATTATTATTACTGTTATAATTAGAAGACAATAAATATCAGCAAGTCAATAAATTTCAACTCAACTGGGAAAAAAAGCAAAAAAAATGACAGCAAAGCAGGCAGAGGAGCAACTCTGCAACCTCTCCTGCCCCGCAATCAAGCACCATCCATATTGACGTCACGTAAAGCGCAGAACTCATTGTTCAACTTGCATAAAATTGTCTGAGAAACTGAAAAAGATGCAGGACAACACTTTTTTGCACGCAGTTTTTATGTTGTAGACACCGCTTATGTGTAGCAAACGGAATGAAAAAGCGACTACATATACACGCGCAGCTGAATGGGACCATTTTTGGGATGAACTACAAATGGTTCCGCCGCTTGGAATGGGTTAATCTCGTTTCATAATCTTCTTTCTCAACTTGCTGTTTCTATACCCTTACTGCATTGATTCCGCTCTCCCTTAACTCCATACTAAATGGTGCCTTTTTGGCGGATAGGGAGGTATAAACTAACTAATAATAACTCTTACTTGAATTACCTTAAACAATTTTCCCTAAAGCACTACTCATCTGGGTACTGGAGTGCCCGTCAAAAGACAAAGGGTTATACAAATACTACTGTGTTGAAGCTTTCGATTGTAATTGAAATGGTTTTCTTATTTTTATTTTGTTATCTTTTTATCCTAAATGTTTCATTTTCGTTTATTTTAACATGTTAATATATCGTTAAGTTCTCAACACCTAGATTTATCATTTCAGAGCTCTGAGAACTGATTTTCTTAAGTATTCTAACTAACGTTTATTTTCATTATGACGTGATAGTTTAAAAGTAAGAATTCCTCTTTTTAAGAGGAATTTTCTTTAATTCGACCGGATTATCTACTATGAACTGCTTCTGTTTTCTAAGTATTATATCACGGTTATTAAGTGTTTATGCATGGTTATTCTTGACCACCCAAAAATTTATAAATATAAATATTTCATAGGGTATATAACCATTTTCAGAAGATGAGGAGGAGGCCCAAGTCTCAGCCGTGTGAGGACCCGCCTGCCTGGGCCTGTAGCCCGCCACTACCATGCCAAAGATTCGATGGAAGATATATACATACTGTACGTGATTTTTTTAGAATTCTCTTCACGTGAATCTGTCATTGTTCTGAAAGCATCAACTTAGTAGTTCAAAACTAATGAGATTCTGTGCGTAATATCATGCGGAGTGTGTTCAGTTTTTTAGTAAAAAGTATGTTTGGAGACCAGCCGTGATATTCCACTTATAGAAGATGCATTTCTTGATAATCCGAGAGAACATTGCATTCTCTATATCCCTCTGTAATCAATCTGCTTCATTCGTTGCAACAATACGTTGGAATCTATGCCCCACAACGCATTTGGCCTTGAATTGTTATGAGCGATGCCTTCCATTAAAATGGAGTGTAAAATCCACCAAGCCCGTTTAAAGGTGTCAACATTAGAAGCGTTGAATTATTCTGCCTGCGTCATGTTGGTCACACTATGAAGAATCTCTTTCAAAGAAATCAGTTTCATTGCGGCAAGTTTTATTGCCCGTCAGTATTATAGGTGAGGATGGAACATAATCTCATCGAGCACTATTTAGGTTCAGTAGCTCCAGTAACTGGAACGGGGAATCCGTTCATTGATCCATTTCACGATCATCATTTAGTGCATTCCCTCTTGTTAGCTTTAGTAACCAAGAAACTTCGGAGACCTATTTTCATGAATCTACTCGTAAGACCATTTGTACGATGTCCTAAATGTATTTTTATCGTTTTCTTTAGCCCTTATGTCGATATTCCTGTTATCCCAATATACGCGAACCTTTTCAATACTCTGGTACTGCGATGTTTGCATTTGTGCTTATCTATTCGTATTTTAAGTTCAAATTTTCAATTTTTCGTATGACAATTTTCTAACTCCTTTTTCTCATGCTGTTGACTTGACCGTCTGTCTTGAACGCAGGCCCTACCGCACGTTAGCTCATTTACGTGAAAATGTTCCGAGAGTTTAGCTTCCTCCTTATCATTCATATTTGAAATTCTTAGCGAAGAAACTTGTTGACTGTTTGTCCAGTCCATCTTTTTTCAGTACAGACGTGTTTTTCATTCACATTTGAGATTCACTGTTAATACTGCAGACCCTGTGATGTATTTTACACTTGTGTTACTGAAAATACTGGAATGATCTGTCGGTCCTTGCGGTAAATTTAATTCGATACCTGAACCCTAGCTCGTCTATGGGCGATTTTTTAATTATTCAATCTTGCGTTATCTGAAAGAGGTTTGTTGATGAACCCAGCTCGTCGTACGTTGCTGGCATTCTTGTCGCATTCGATTTTCGCTGAGAAAAATTTGATTAACTTCAGGTCGCCTGCTTTCAGACCAAAAATGCTGCCAATAATTAGTATTACTCAATAGCTTTGCAATACTTTTGCTGCGAAATTCAATCACAAAACTTCTTAAACATTTAGGGGAAAGGTCATCACAATGCAGTAATTTCTGAGTCATTTAGAGTTATTTTTTGATGCTGAGCTTAATTTTGAAAATTATGTCAAAATTATTTTTTTTCTCGTGATGTTAAGCTACAATAGTTTCTCCAGTTTTATTTTTTGTATTAATTATACATTATTGAATACTCTTGTAGCTATTTTGTTACGTGTTCATCGGCTATACTGTCTCATCGGTGTGGTTGAATTTCAGTGTGAGACAGTTGAATTTTTTCAAGAATACCACACCTTTAGTGAAACCGCCTGCATTCCCTGCGTGATATCGATAGTTGTTTTCACTTGCTGCGTGTTCATTTCGACGTCAAGACCGTTGTCTTACGGTTTATAACAGTGGAATCATCTTGTCTTTACCTGCGTCTGTCTCGAGTAGCTCAACCTCTAGTCGGCCTCTTGTGTGAACATCACTCCGGAGCTGCCGCTTGAGCCACGCGTCTTCAAACATGTGATAAACCTTCAATTTTTATATTCGCTTAGATTACGAGTGCAACTCAGCGATGCGTGATGTTGTCTTGCTGTGCGCCTGCCTTACTGTACTTTCTACCTTCCAACATATCTAAAGTAGAGTCAGTGAATGTGCTACTTTACTAGGTCGAATTTTAATGTTCTATCGCACTTGTGTCACTACCAGTCAAACTTGTTTCATTGGACTACGTGGCTTTTGTTAGCATATACTATAGTTGGGATTTGATTATAGTTGATGAAGTTGAGAGATTTGCTTCTAAAATATTCCTGAACCTTTCTTTCGGTGAAACTAGGATAAATGATGGAAAATGATTTTTTATCTGTGGGTTACAAACGTCTAATGTACACTTCGGGGTTACCATTTATTTTTTCAGCAGTTGCTGGTAACTTATTATTATAAAAGTGAAATCGAGTGAAAATTATTTCTTCATTTGATTGAATGTTGGATTTTCATTGTTCAAACCAAAAACAATTCTGGATGGCTTGTACAATTCATTCATGATAAATCCGTTAGGTTCTTTTGCTAGCTGAGAGTTCGAGTCTCCTCCAACTGTGCCTTAACGCATGGACGTTTGAGAAGACACTAGAGCAGGTGTTAAATTCCGCGTTGTTCAAGTACTATTATTGAGATCAGTGGTCTACGAACCCGTTAAATTCAATAAAATTTTTGCCTTTCATGGTAGTCTCTTTAGTCTAACGTAACTTTGAAAAAGTGTCGTTAGTATGACTGCGTTTTCTTCTTCCTGATTGAGGGCTCTCTGCCGATGAATATTTTCCATTCTTGGTCTGTGTTAGATTGTATCGTAAAGCATAAATAGTCGGCGTTGTATGTTATTGTATTGTAGCTGTACATATATTCGTGTGTAACATATCTAGCATTTATTTTTCTGAATTTTATCTCCCTGGAACCAATTTTCGATATTTGGGACTGTGTAAATTTTTCTGTATCCTCTGTATTAAAATAACATATGTGTATGATTTATTTTTCAACCATGATAGTTTCTCTCGTTATGTTCGTGCACTCAGGTGACCACTTCTGTAGGTTGCCGCAAAACTTATGTACAAATAAATTTGTGTCTCATTCCATGGTATGGTCAATTTCCTGTTTTCAGGTACGGTTTAGTATCGAAAAATTACTTGGAAACATTAGTTGTATGCTTGATGACGCAAGTTCGGAGGAGCTGTAGTTCGTAATAGTGTGAGCTGTAACTTCAGATGTACGTTCAATTTTCAGCATTTCGACTACCACCGTTTTTGAAGTTGAAATATTAGACCATTTCTTTGTTGCTGAGGAAGTTTTAAAGTCAAAGATTGAAACCTTTTGCGATGACATCTTGGGTATACGGACGATAAACATGCTCTCCAGGCGGCGGTGCGATAGTTGAAAAAACTCAGGAATTTTCATCGTTCCCTTTACCAATTTTACTGGTGCCGAACTGTGTTATCATCTACGTATCGTTAAGGGAATAGTCTATAGACAACGATATGATAAGGATTACTAGCACATAGCAAGTATTCCAGCTCACCAACACCTTCCCGAGGTGGTACTGTTAGTATACCCAATCGGAGTTGTAACTCATTACTTTGTGTTCATGTAATTTGATGACATAGTGGTCATAAGGTTATTTATTGAATTGTTATCAGCGGGTAGATCCAACGTGGGGAGCGCCCTCTAACATCTGGGTCTTTATATATTTTGTTTTGTGTGTTCATCTTCAAGAACTGTTCTGTGTTCAAAAGTAAGACGAAAACTGGCTCCCTTGATTCATCAAGGGGACCCACCCCGTAAAAAAAATTAGAAGTGATCGACGGATCCTGGGGAGAGAGGAATGGAGGACGCGCAGCATCGGTTGCGCGGCGAGGGAGACGTGGGAGGTTCTGTCGGCGAGAAGGAACAAATGAGCGAGATAGCGACTACCAAAGGAAGAATTCAAGAAGCAATAGATTGGATGATCAATAAAATTAGTGAGGAAATTAAGAAGAGCAAACCTGGCGATCAGGTCCCGAAACAAAACGGTATTCACATTGGAAGTATGCGACGCAACACAGGGCTTGAAGATGAAGCAGCTACATCAATTGAACCAACTACCCGTAACTGTGGGAGAAAATCTTGACTTCGCAGTCCAAAAGGGGCTTGCGTATATCTATGAATATGACTTGAGCAACTTCGAAGGATTCAAGAAGGGACTCTTGGAAAAGTGCGGCGTGCAAGACGTCCACGCAATTGGATAAAACCTAAGAATCAGTTGACTTAGCCCATTCTACTATCTTTCAGACAGTCCATACTTCCAGAATATATATATTCCAAGGGAGCAAGCGAAGTCGAGTGTACGAGATGAAACCCAACCCAATGTTATGCAAGAGGAGCCAGGAATACGGCCACGGAATCAAGTATTGCCAAGGAGAAAATATCTGCCCTAAGTGCAGCTCTGCTGGCCACGGAGTTGACGACTGTAAATCCGATGAGCTCAAGTGTCATCACTGCGGGGAGAAACATTTCACGGGTGCGAAGAGTTGCAGGTTTAGATCAGTGGAGAAGGAGATCTTGGTTATTCAGAGTAGGGAGAGAGTTTCGAAGGGGCAAGCCAGGCTGCTATTCCACCACAGACAACCTAACTTTTCAATAAATTTTGCTTAGGTAGTCACGACGCACATTGACCGAAATAATACGGAAGTATCTAATAAAAAGAGAAACCGCCAAGAAGACCAGGAAGAGACGTCGGAACCCGAGGGATGCAGGAAGAAGATCGGAAAAGACCTTGAAACGAACGGGAATAGAAGTAGACTGTCGTCCATGAGTGATTGTGAAGAGCAGAGAACGGAAGTAGTATATGAGAGCCCTAAGACTGGAAGGCTTTTCATTACAACTATCAACCTTGACCGCAGTTCAGGCACTGCTGGAAAGGAAAGGGAAGCTAGACGAAGAGAGACAAGAAAGATCTATGATGAATATACACGTGAGACGAGAGGGAGAACAGAAAAAGCGGATCGAGCGAATTATGAGGAGGAGCTAGAAGAGGCGAATTGTTCAAAACCAAGAGGGAGAGCAGGGCGGCAGCCACGTGGAACCTCGAGGGAGGATTATTGGAGAAGATCCCCGAGAGGCAGAGAGGAAGGGAAGAAGTTTGGGCGACGGATGCATGAGAACAGTAAAAGCAAGTGGAGGCGATGGCGGAGGAGGAGATAGTATTAATCCAGTGGAATGTACAGGGAATGACAACGTCGAAGGAAGACGTGGTTAACCTCGTCAATACTTTTAAGCCTGCAGTACTAGCTGTGCAGGAGACATTCTACGGCAATGATTTTGTATCACCTATGCCAGGCTACAACGGTTTCTGCAAACAAGGACATTATAACCACAGATTCCATGGGTGAGTAGCATTATACGTTCACTCGTCGATCCCCACTCAAGAAATTCAAATCCAGTCGTCGGCTCAAATAACAGCTGCAAGAATTTGTCTAAATCAATACTAGGCAATAACTGTCGCATCTATATATCTGCCACCAAAATCAAATGTAAACTTTGAGGAAGTATGTACTGTGATGAAAACTTTACCAAGACCGGTTGTCATAATGGGTGATTTTAATGCTCATCACACTAAATGGGGCAATAATACAATAGATCAACGAAGACGATTGCTGCAAAATTTCCTTTCACACAACTTCAATGTCATTAATGATAACTTCGCAACGCATATATCAGGAACAGCTAAAGATTTCACTCTGACTTCTCCTGACGTTACGCCAGATGTGAAATTTGCTGTATTGCCCTCAGTTCTGAGCAGCGATCACTTTCCTATACCGGTGACTCTGTTAGTGCGGCAGGCAGACGGACGTGATGAGACCGAGGGTTGGAATTTTATAAAGGGCAAGTGGAAGCAGTACAAGCAGGATGAAATTTGGAGTAATGTGCATGAGTGCAAGATACCGGAAGACCCAGGAACAGCGATTGCAGAATTATATGCGAAGTTCTATCATGCTGCTGAGAGATGGGTACCGAAGTACAAGAGACGAAAATTCTACGCCAAACCGTGGTGGACTGCTGACAGTAAGGCAGCTTGGCGAGAAAGAGAGAAGTGCTATAGGTTGTACAAGAGAACTGGAAAGATAGAGGACAAGGTGAGGTAGAAGAGAGCGAGAGCGGTGGCAGCGAAGACCTTCAGGGAGGCTAAACAGAGCAGCTGGAGAGAGTATGTCTCGACCCTCAATACCAAAACACCGAGCAGCTACATTTGGGACAAAGTCAATAGAATCTGTGGCAGAGCAAGGAAGCAAATAAGAATGCTAAATGAAGGAAACGCCCAATTCTCTAGTGTAAATGGAATTGCAGAAAAATTAGCGGAGACTTTCAAAATTGTATCCGGTAACATCAACTACTCGGACGCATTCAAACAATACAAACAACTGACTGAACAAATTCCGATTGACCTCATGAGCGACAACAGTGATCCCAACAACGAGCTCTTCACCATGCAGGAACTAACATCTGCCATCAGGAGCAATAG